>OX411543.1:73599557-73873384 GCA_948146395.1 Fragum whitleyi | reverse complement strand
CAACCAAATTTTAAAATATTTAGAACACGGGCGCTATGCCTATTAACCCTATTTATTTTTTGACAATCTCTAGGTCTTTCATTCATTTTTCTCTCTCCCAAATGCTGACAGGCATACCAGAAATATTCGTTTTCCCTTAAATGATTTATGATGTTTTAACCAAGCTTCGTGAAAAAATATGATAAGAATCAACACAAGCAAAACAGTGTCTTGCAATTCATATTTTATCGAATACACTACATTTAGATAAAGAATTGAAGGCCTATGTTTTAAGACATAGAATTTCAATTGATATCATTAACCTTGAAGCCGCAGCTGTATTAGCGAGATTTCATTTGTTCCTTTCAATATAGTTGTTTGGTGCTATTTGTGGATATGTTCATTAAAGTTACTAATCTATCACGCATTCTCATTAGCACACTCTTAGTTACTTTTAAATTTAGAGTCAATTTTATATTAAATGTAAAGCTAACAGCTCATGCGGATTAAAGAGGGTTGGATGCCCCTGAATTTTTTTTGAAAATCCGACCTCTGGTTGACCGGTACTGGAACTGATTATTTTTTTTCAAATTCTTTTTCGTGCGCTCCTTTCTTTGCGTGACGGGTAGCACATATTTCATAAACAAAATAAACCTAAGGTGTTAATGTCATATTCCATTCGTATTTTGAACCGTAAACATAGGCTTAACAAAAAGAAGTAAAAAAAAAAACAGTGTTATTCCTATAAAGATTGCATAAACATTGAAACTTGCCGATCTTGGGTGAAACATTTTACATTTATCACATGTTTAAATGGATAATATCTTTTTGTCTCGTTCTATTTTCACCACAATGCCACCAGAAACGTCCACCTCCAGTGCTTTCAGCGCTTTGATTATGATTTGAGGGTGTTTGTAATGAATGGAGAGTTGGTTGACCGATTTAGAATGGTTTTGATCAAAATGAATATAAATTACACGATGTTACTAACTGTATGCACGAAATAATGTTAAAATCTAAGCGGACCGTCGATGTCAAAATAAGAATACAGGGAAAATGTTTATTTCGACATTTCTTGTTACAAGAAGGATTGTGATGAGAGTTATGTCTTATTCTTAATAAATGCCATCTTTTTATTTGAGGGCACTACAGTTAAGAACATTGTGAAATTGAAATTCAATGGTACAATATTACAGTAACTTTGGGGTTTTGAGTATGAAAATGCGTTTTTTTTTTAAATGTTATAATGTTACTAAAGATAACTCAAGAAGTTTCAAAGGTTACAAGTCCAGAAAAAATAAGCACTTTGTGTAACACAATGTTACAGTGACATTGGGGATTTATGGTATGAAAATGCGTTATTTGAAATGTTATAATGATGTAACATCGGTGTAGCAAGTGCGTTACAAAGGCTACAAGTCCTGAAAATTGGCCTTTTTTCAAACCAAATGCAATCATTTTAGAGATACTTTGTGGATTCTGGGTATGAAAATGCTATATTTGAAGTGCTATAATGTTTTAAAAAGATTTAACAAGCATGTTACAAGTGTGTTACAAAGGTTACAAGTCCTGAAAAATGAGGCGCTTTTTGAGTCTCATTGTTTCAGTATTTTTTAGGGTTTTAGTCTTTTAGTTTCTGTTCCAACGTAAGTTTTAAGCCATTTAGGATAAATGTTCAATCAAGAGGACCAAGAGGGCCTGTATCGCTCCACTGGCTTTCAAATAAATATCAATAATAAACTCTTAGATATGAAAGTTTACTAGGAAATTTATGAAGAGGCCAAATGATCGACAGAAACGACGATTTTAGTGTAGGCTAAACCTCTTATGGAATGCCGTTCTTTTTTTTTTTGAAATAAACGCTAATGACATGTTTCATTTATATTGGCGCAATGGTTTAGGAGAAGAAGATACTTAAAGACTTTATAGGGAAAATGAGCCCCTCCCTGCCACGTCCTTTTTCTTTGGCCAATCAAATTTTTTGAACATTTAATTAATTGGGTCACTCAAAGAACATTTATGCCAAGTTTTGTTGAAATCAAGCACATCTAGATTGAGACAAAATAATTTCAAAGATAAAATCACGCCCCGCCCCATCCAAATTTATGTGGGTCAATCAAATTTCTTTACAACTAAAGAAGAGGGTCACTTAAGGATCATTCATGCCAAGTTTCATTGAAATCGGGCCAATGGAGATTTTAGTGACAATAAACCCCGCCCTGCCATGTCCATATTTTTGGGGATCGGTGGGGGACAAATTTCTTGATCAGTTTAAGAAGAGGGTTACCTAAGAAACATTCATGCCAAGTTTCATTGAAATCGGGCCGTGGTTTTAGAGGTAGCTTTTTTTAAAAAGCTTTTATAATGAAATAAGCCCAGCCCTGCCACGCCCATATTTTGAGGGTAAATAATAGTTTCTTGAACATTCTAGGTAAGGGACCACACAAAAATCATTCATGCTAAGTTTCAATGAAATCGGGCCAATGGTTTGGTGGAGAAGAATTTAAAGTGAAAATAAGCCCTGCCCTGGCAAGCCAATATTTGAGTGTCAATCCAAATGTTTTGAACAACTTTAGAAAAAGGTCACCCAGGGATCATTTATGACAGGTTTCATTGAAATCGGGCCAATGTTATTGGGGAAGAAGATTTTTAATGATTAAAAATAGTGAAAATGAACCCTCTCTTGTCACGCTCATATTTTAGGGTCAATCCAAATTTCTTGAACAACTCTGGAAGAGATTCACCCAAGGAACAACTCTACAAGGTTTCGTCATCGGTTAAGGAGGAGAAGATGTTTTTAGAAAAGCTTACGTAAAGACGAATGCACGCACACACGCACGACGGACACAAAGCAATGGCAATAGCTCGCTGGTCATCTGTCAGTGGAGCAGTAAAACATATTTGATCAATATGTTGTTGATATTATTTAGCCAATTACATAGAGGTAAATTTCAACCTGAATTCAAAAACATATATGATATACTTTGGTGTATGCATGGTAAATAGAGAATAATATGTTAGTGTCTTGAAATATCAATGTTATCTGGTCGAGGTTGGGAGAATTTATCATGACGAGGCTTTGTTGACATTGATATTTTAAAACACTTACACGTTATTCTTTTTATCATGCAACCTTTTTTTGTGCTTCAATAAAGCCTTAAAAATCAAAGAAATTCAGATGAAAAATTGAGCAAATTGCTTCTGAAAATAGACTGCCAGAAATCATGTATGTTATCAGTCAGGTGTTATCAGGTAAATACTGGCTTCATTCACGATAAAAGCTGATTCGGTGTGCTTTAGGAGATTTTTTGTCCAAAGAGATTGTTTCAATCTCTACTCAACTCAGAGATGTTACAAGCTTATTACAATGGTTACATAGTCTAAAAAATGGCCGCTTTTTAAAACTCAATGTTACAATGATACATTAACTTTTGGGTTTTGGATATCAAAATGCATTTTTGAAATGATACAATTTGTGCAAAGATGACACAAGAGTGTAATAGGTGTGCTACAGAGAATACAAGTCCTGTTGTTTCTGGTTTATTTATAATATTTCAATATTTGAAAAAGAATACCCTCAGATTTACAATAAAAAGGAAAACTTCCACTATTCACCTTCCGTCTAAAAAATAACCTATGTGATTGTTTGACAGAAAAAATAGAAAACTTATTCGGAAAAATATACTTCTCCTAAAAGGGTTGAACTTGCGTTCTCTTGTATCAGAGGCAGATGCCTTAGACGTCGCGCACGGTAAACACCCTCTGTGTTTTAAAACTTATAATCTCATACTTTTAAAGTATATATGTTTGGTGAATTAAGGAAAATCAAAATCGGTTAAAAATAATAATACGTCATATTTAACAAAATAAATAAAGAAAATACGTGTGGACACAATTTCTTACATACGCCAAATTTATAGCCGGTTTTCAAAATGCTTCGCTGCCGCATTTCATAATCAAAATGATTATCATAAATCATCCTTCATTTTTGAAATATTATTTTTTCGAACAATCACAGGGAAAATTTTCGTACAGATACGTTTACCAATGTCAAAAATATTCAGATTTGGCTTTGTGGACAGACTTTTCAAAAATTGCGCGCTTTACAACCCTATATAAAAATGATTAAATCGGATTGACAGTAAAAAAAAATTAGCTTCCATCAAAAATAGTCTATTCTGTCTTATTCGGAACATAACTTATATTGCAATTTTCAATAAAATAAGGACGCATGACAAAATCTACATGCGATAAGAAGAAGCGCTTCAAAAAATTATATAAAATATGATGTTATAACGTCTAAATGGCAAAATTGACGTTACAAAATGTTTAAGCATTAGCGTGCGCGACGTCTCAATAATGTTTCAACTGCATGAACATATATTAAATTTGAACTGGTATGACATCCAACAAATTTACCAACGGAGATCGAACTTTAAGCACAAATAAGAAAAATACCGATTCATGTTTAGGAAAAAGTGAGGCGTAACATCAAGCTTTAAGACGCCGAAATATGACTTTTTTTTTATATATTTTCATTAAAAATTGATTAATTTCAACCAAACTTAAAATCAAAAATATTATTTTTCTGTATTTCTTAAATATGTAAATAAATATTATATTGGGTTTTAAACGGAAAATTAATAAGCTGAAATTCATGTGGAACGAAATCTTTTAAGGATGTAAAAAAAATGTTTTTTCCATTTTAAATACGCAAAAAAATAGCAGTTCCTTTATTCATACGATAATTTAAATTAAGCTAAGAAATATCATTTTTCTCTTGATAATCATATTAAAGTTTCAAGGAAAAATATTTACAAATAAAAGAGATGTTGATATTAGTGTGTGTGGAACGATTTCTAAAAAAACGCGCATTTTCTTACAGCGACGTTAAATTTGATTCGTTGGATTATAAAACCGACGCGCCTTCAGACGTTGATAAAAATCCACAATGTCAAGGAAAATAAGAAAATAAAAAAGCGATACACCATGCGAGAAGAATATTTGTTTGGAAGTGGCGAATTCAAATTCATGTAACAACTATTTTCAAACAATCCAAGCAAAAAGGGGGGAACGCGTCATTTTCCTTTTACCAAAACGTGTGTTTTGATGATATCACTTTATATGAGCAAACTGCTGTTGGTTCGAATTCATCATTGCAATAAAGATATGTTGACTGAGATTTGGGAATGTTAGATTTACTTCTATATCATATCATATAATAGTCAAAAGAAGCGTACAGCAGAATATATCTTCAGATTTAAAGCCCATTTTAGTGACTATCTATTATTCGCATGGTATACATTTTATGCGAAGTTGAATATTATATAACATTTATCATTCTTCGCGAGGGGAAAAAAGGCGAGTTTTAATTTTCTTAAGATGACTTTATATTCTGACATTGCTATTGCTGTAGAGATAGAGTGAGCAATGTAATAATTACATTAACTTTTTTTCGACAAAATCTAAACGCGGACACCATTGACGTTCGCTATTTTGACGTTACATTTTAGTGCCGCATTACCGTGCGCGACGTCTTAACCTCTACACTATAGGTCTGAGTAGTAAGCATCCCTCCTGTAATTTTTTTATCTTAATGCAAATTTGCGGAAATCGTCGATCATTGGTGATTTTTCGATTTCACCCACGGAAAATAAACAGAGTCTCGGGCGAAATAAGCCAAGGAATAACTGAGAATCCTCCGCTCATCTAGCTATATTTTCCATAACAAACGTCGATCAACATTCAAATACGAATCTATAATGACTGCTGGCGGAAAACCCTCCATTCTATACATTGACGTGATTAATGCATGTACAACCATATATAGTAGAGTTATCAACACTCAAGTACAAATCTATAAACACTGTTAGCGGAAAATCCTCCGCACATCTGACTAGAGTTTCCATAACAAACGTCATCACAGTTATTGGCTGGACCATCAGTGTCATAGTTGTCACCGCATGCACATCTTACATGATTCTGAAAAGTTAGAATGATAGAGATATTCTAAATAGAAAAATTAGACAATGTTGAATGAGTGGCCATTGAATATAGAAATTCATTACACGAGTCTTCCATAAACAGATAAATACGAGACTTTGACGAGTTTTTAACTGTTTTAGGTGACGAGTTAAGTAAGTTTGGTATTTTATGAGCACAAAATTGACTATTGTCGTAATAATATGACCCATATTTATTGCGATAAATAGAGGGAATTCCAGAAATTTATAGATTCAAGTTATTCCGTGAAGCAGATCACGCCGTTTGAGACGTCAACAAACGGATTATGACGTCATTTTCACAACGAAAATATAACTTTGCTATACGTTCTAAGCTCATTTGCATATTTATTCCACTAGTAGAATAACACTATTGTAATATATATACAAATATATATATATATATATATATATATATATATATATATATATATATATATATATATATATATATATATATATATATATTTAAACAGCGGAAGGAAGTTCACGGTACGGGGAATGTTTCTGGAAAATTGAAAAGTTCAACAACAAGCCTTCATTACTAAATGAAAACAATTTTGTTTAAGCAATTTATTTTTTTCAAGCTTCCGCGGAAAGTAGTCCCATAAACAATCCACGTATTTGATGGTAAAACTTTACATTTTTTTATTAGGGAATTAAATTTTAAGATATGAGGAATGTATTTGTTGATTTTTTTGAGATATGAAACTAAAAAACCTAATCACACTCAAGTATGAATCCGCTTCGCGTATTCATACAGTGTGATTAGGTTTTTAGTTTCTTACCTCCATGAACTCACCAATAACCGTCTTCATCTCTTAAGTACTATTATATGAAATTTACCTGTGTTGCAAGGTATTTCAGCCCATACGCCTTACAGTGGTTAACACATATTTCTGTCGTCATTGAGTAGTCTATAATTTCTTCCTGGTCCACAACCCTCCTTGGACATGGATCTGTATTCTGACAGTCTATGTAGCAACCCATGTATTCATAATACCAGTTTTCTTAAAGAAGAGAGAAAGATATAAAAATAATAAATTTAATCATCTAAACTATAAGCATTGACATACAATACCTAAATTTTAAAGCATTTAGCGTTAAATAAATAAAATATAAGAACAATACTAAAGTAAAAAGCCTTTCATTCTGCAATATCTAGGAATGAATGTTATTTCTCCTTTTAATTACACGAAGATTTTATCCATTAACCTAAAATTCCGTTTTCCTGACCATTCCATCTAAGGTAGTGGAACCGTATAAGTTCCAAGACAATGCGGAGCTCATGATCTTCCACAATGTTGACCGAGGTTTCCTTATGAAGATCGTTAGGAAACCTCGGTTAACACTGTTAATGTTCAACTGTTCATTACATCTGAAACGTTGCGGATCTATTACGGGTCTACTACCTTAAAATAAACACAGTATTATCCTTTCTTTAGTTAATTAATCTTATCTTTCTAAAGATTATACTCTTTCACAGGCATCATTTCTTTTTATTCAGTTTGTTTATCTTTTTCCTTCTTTGGTTTGTTTTCATTACACATTGTAGCCTACATATGAAACTTATAAACCTTTGCAAAGGGACGCCAATCTATACAGTGCAAAAATGAAAGCTTTACTCTTTAGTGTCCTATATTTCCACTCTGCGGAACAAATTTGTATTGAAAAAAACTGCCATTTCAAATAGCATCGATCTGACTTAATGTAATAACTTAAATTTGAAGGCAATCTGCTTTTCGTCAACGAAAAGCCTCCGAAAAAAAGTGACCTCCCTTACAAGCAAAACCGGTGTTTTTTTTTTCTACCAAACGTTTAGCACAGGTTTACTTGAATTCAATGGTAAATAGGAAAAAGAATTTTCCAACAAGATATTTTTGTGAACATAACGTACCTTTCAAATGAAATTGAGAGTGAGTCTATGAGAAACTTTGGATAAGTAAACCTTTTAGAGAAGTTCTTTAAAAAATCACTTTTCATTTCAATAGTCTTCAATACAAAGTGTGATAAAAAATCATTTTTCATTCCTGGTGAACGGTTTGTTCAAAATAATAATGGATAATTGTTCATATTTATGTGTGTTTTGTGTATCGCTTGGTTTGAATTTCTATTGAAAATGATACCATTTTAGTGTGTCCATCTCCATCCGTGCGATCTGATAGGCTATTCTTTGGTTTTCCCCCAAATGGAATTAATCTTTACATGTAGTACGTAGCACAAAATAATCCCCATAGAAATCACATACAAAAAAATAATCCCTCAAAAAATCTTTCTTTTTTATGAGGAGATCTTAACGAAACGGCTCAGCATTTGAATTAGAAGATATAAAGTGAGTATCTATTAATTGTATGGAGTTATGAAACTAAAAACTATAATCACACTCATATATGAATCCACTTCAAGTATTCTATAACGAAATAAGGTTATAGAACTTTTCATAGCCCAACGGAATAAACAAATAATCATTTCACGACTTTTGTAAATGACTTTTGGCAAAACATGCAGAGGACAAGTTTGTTTTATATTTGAGCCTTTGCGTAAGATTTCCAACAATTTGCAAAGTAAAGACTGTCACCAGCCTGTGCATCCGCACAGTTGACCAGAGTCTTCACAATACGCTTAGTACATAGATAAGATCTCAAATCATCTGTAGACCATCAGGTAACTTTATATTTACAGTATGTGGCCGTCTACACATCACAATGTTACACCTCACGTATATTTCAAATTGGAAATGTCATGCACAGGCTCATTTATGGTTTTTGTGAACTACCGTGAACTACCGCCTACCGTGATAAGCCGGAAATATGATGGCCAACTATTACGATTCAATTCGCCAAAATTCTTATTTTCATTTTGACGGCGGGACGTCACAAGCTTATTTTAGAGGAAGTCGGTTTCTATCAGTCTCCGGGGGCTATTCATAGGTTTAAACGGTTATCCATCACAAGTTTTGGAATTATGAACTAATTTGAAACCTTATAAAACCTTTCAAGCTTAGTATTGACATTGCCTTATGTGGACTTTCTATCAATTATTGACAAATCTCATCAATGGGAAAAGGAAAATATTCGAATTGATATAGTATTTTCTAATCATATTTCAAAGATGTTTATTCCATTATTTTTAGCCATTTTGCTTACGCCCGCAAAAAGAAAAAAAGAAAACCGCTTAAATCATCATTTGAAATGGAAAGATTGTTAAAGCGCTTCTGTTAAATAACAAAATACTTGTTCAACGTTGTAAAGAGGGGTATAATTCGTCTAAAATTCCCCTTTATAATCAAAGCACTGAAAGTACTGATGGTGAACGAACCTGATGGCATTCTAGAGTGATATATTAAATTCAATTAGAAAAGAGAAATTACGAATGTAAAAAAAAAAAGTGGGAAGAATTGTCTCGACAAAATTTCCGTTATTCGGAAATTTCACTGCAAATTCAAAGAAGGGGAAAGAGAGGAAAAATCCTGTTAGAAAAAAATATTTGTTAGAATATGAGATGTTACTCTGTGAAAATTTCTTTTACACACTTGAAATAGGTACATTTATTAATTAAACATAAATGGAGAAAACGATTTAATCCTATCTAAAACTGTCTTTAACCTATACCCAATGGTGTTTGTTTTTACAAAAGTAGTTGTTATCATGTTTAAGCTTATTTCAAGTAAATTGTTGTATTTGTTTTAACTTTTTTAACTATCTTTGTTTCTTCTCAGAGGATGAAAAGGTCTTTGAGTGCCAACCAAAAAAACACCTATGAATATCAGTCAGTCCCGAACTGTACTCATTATTTAAAGTTATGATTTGTTAACTTATTAATAGTATTTTGAACCATAACCTGAGTGATTAGTTTTTATCATATTTGAAGCCATAACCACTTCCGTATGACACATATGTCGTTATTCAATTTTATAACACTGCAGAATGAGAAATATTTAGGTATATGTTAAAGGAGGTCTAGTGCCCTATTAGTATAATTCATGGATAATTTCTGTTTAAGGTTTAGAAATTAAAGTATAACTTTTTATATTAAACAATTGCTCCATAGTAAATTGCATACTAAAAGTCTTTAAAAATATTATTTTTGTAACGTAATTTCTACATCAAAAGCGAATAAGAATCTTATTTAAGAAGTTTATTTTTTAAAAAAATAATAATTGCATGACTATGTCTATGACTATGTTTAAGTATAATACAATGTTTTTTTCCTTCCGACTTTCTTTCCAAAAAGAATTGAGAATCCTTACAATTGTCGGTTTATTTTTTGCACGAGAACCTATTGTTTACCTGTTTGGATGCTTGTAAAATCACTCACTATCGATATCTTATTACAGTATTGCGGCTGATATCAGACTTCTGCTCGGAGCTAGTTTTTGTTTAAACTGTAGTTAACAAATTCTAAACGTATTTTGGGAAGGATGGAGCCATTTTTTATTCATCGATTAAGATTTTTATGATTTCTGTAAAAAACGCAGTGACTTTTCCAGAATAATTTAACAACTAAACCCGCCTGTCGAATTGTACACAAGTGCATGACGGATCTGGTCCCCCCTTGACCACGGCAATATCTACTCGTCAATATATCGTCAATGTATCTAGGGTTGAATATTTAGCTATCATTTATTTAATTTTCAAATAGAATTTTGAATTGATATGGTTTTACAGATTGAAAAAATGCAAAGTAGAATGGCCCCAATGAAATATCTTCCGTGCCTGTCGCATTTGGTATTCGGCAATATTCACTTCTGAGACAGACGAATACGAAACGTTTTCGCTGGGAATAAGTTCACCGAATATTCGAGTGTATCCTTACAAGCCCTACTTCAGCCAACGCAATTTTACAGAAAAATCTTAATAGCGGCGTTCATCCCTATTTAAATAAAAGTACAAGAAAGGTTGTACATGTAAAACACATGTCGAATCATTCTTAAAACCCGTCTCGAGACTGACTGTCGTTAGTTGAAAAGTTATGTAAAACCGCGTTACCGTTTCTAATGACACAAGGTGTCTTGATGTGTAATTCGTCTCAACTAGGCCGATTCCTCTAACCTACATTTAAATCGGAGCCGTCGGAGATCGCCCGAGTATTGCCGAATGTAAGTTCAAGAGGACATGACCTAAATAAACACGTATTTCCGGCTAATTACTACAAGTTGCACCAGCGAAGGCTTGGGTCAAAAACATAGTATCTGTCTCTACGGTGTCTAGACACAAACTTTTTTTTTGCTTTAAACTCTCGACAAGCTTACGCCGATCAAAAATTCCCTTGATAAACATTGCAAGATCATTTTGTGTTATTCAAGGCGAATTTTCATTATTTTCACTTGATAAAGAATAATAGTATCACGCCATTAAAGAAGAAAACAGTGATTTTGCGGAGAAAAATATTGAAAGATACTAAATTGAATTTTAAGAGGCGCTACTTTATTTCAAATGTATTAACATCCAACAGGATTTTCCTGACATGGTATATCAAAGCACTGAAAGTACTGATGGTGAACGAATCTGTTGGCATTCTAAAGTGATATATTGAATTCGTTGAGAAAAGAGAAATTATAAATGTAAAAAATAATCAAGGGAAAGTGTCTCGTCAAAATTCTAAATTCAAAGAAAGAGAAAGAGAGGAAAAGAAAGGTAGAGAGAGTGACAGACAGAGACAGACCGATAGACAGAGAGCGATAAGCCTAGAGAAAAGAAAACAGGCAACTATTGTGTCTAGACTAATGATTCTTTTCTTAACTCAAAAAATATCAGTCAGAAAGGTAATTCAATTTCCACATGCGGAACCCATATTTTAGCAGATTAAACAGCAGTCTTTCTGCATTTTGACTTTTAAACGTTATCTGCTATGGCTCTGGTACGACCTGAATGGGGTCCCCCCCCCAATCCTCCGAATTAAAAGACCGCTGTTTCGTAATTGTAATTACAGGGTTTTGGTCTCTTTCGGTAATATTCAGTCTTGTGAAAGAATAATTATCTGATGCCATTGTGTAAAAAAGAATCTAAAAAAACAACAACAACAAAAAAAGAAATTCGATAAAATCTATGTAGGAAGGTATTTTGGCAGCTACGTACGGATGTATGCTAATTATAGTTCTGGTGCGAGATATACCAATTTCCATGTTAAGGTAAATGTGCTCCAGTCCACAGGCGATTGATTCACAATCCAAATTTCGTTTTTTGTAATATTTTACATACTTCCGGTAAAACAAATAGATGAACTATTTTATTGAGGAAATTCTAGAGCCTTCCGAGGGATAGAAGCGCTACTATACAGTTGTAGTTACGATGTCAAGTACTTTGAAAACAAAATCCATTCGATGTTAAAATTTGAAATTAGGTCTATCGTGTTGGGATATTTGTTCATTTGATTCTTTTATTTATTTATCTATTGCAACATTCATATATTAACAGTAAATCGTACCGAGATTTTTATATCCCCTGTTTTCCGGCCTTGTTTGAAACGAAAAAAAAAACAACAACAAAAAATAACAGGGAATGGGATTTGGGTAATATGATACAAAAATACACGTAACATTACAAAAAGTATGCAACAACAAGCTTTAAGATAAAAACGGGATTTATGCAAGAGGTGTAAATTTGGTAGTTGAGAACATAAGTTGTCTGGCAGTGGGTTAAATTTTATTTCATATCAAGGTTGGTCACGATCAAGTGGTGCGTGTTTATGTTTCAATGAGAATTTGGACTAAATATACCGTATTCACCTTTTAGACGCGCCCTCCCTAATAAACGCCCCCCCATAAATACGATTCCCAGGCCCTTGACTAAATGATCAACAACATTCAACCGTCCACGGTGCGTGGGGAAAAATCCGGTCTCGAATTTAATTTCAATAGCTGCTACTCCACGACGTAATGTTCAATAGATTATGGGTTAACTATCTTAAATTCCTATCAGGATAAGGCTGGTTGCGTCATTAAAAGATCGTTCAACATCTGAATCAAAGTGCTGTCAGCACTGTAAATCGGACATCATTGAGAGGCTGGGATAGTGCAATAGTTCGCCAATCAAAAGGGCTCAAATTTGGACAATAAAAGTTGGTAAAATATTTGCCCAATTTGTGAGTTTTTTATCTTAACACTTAATCTTTTCGAGGACATCCAACCTCGTAAGTCCGATTTTGAAAGTTTGCTGATTCGATAGCCCTCTGCTAGTCTAAATTATTTCTTAGCAGATTTTTTTACGTTGTTATAATGAGCACACGCCAAGCTAAAAGCTTGTCTGTTAATATTATTCCTCTCTCTAGAGTTTAAAAGCCTGTTTAGCAACAAAACATTTTTCATTAAACTATTTACAATTTTGATTAACAACATGTTTGTTTTTCAAGCATTGGGTTTTCCCAAATACTATAAATGCATTTTCCCTCAAGAAACACGTGAAATCGGCAAATATGCAACTATATCTTTGGTTTCTGACCAATCGATTAAATCTAGCAGCACTCTATGATTATTCATGAGTTATTCTAAAAATAGATCGCTCTTACTGCTATCCTATATCAGTTTATCGTATGTTTTTGTCGGTTTATTTGTTGTTGAATAATTTTTTCTTCATACTCAAATTTGAATTAATTGTAAATAAGATTGGAGCGTGATCAGAGTGCTCATTGAAATCAAATATTTCAAAATTACAAAATTATTTCTATTTGTTAACACATAGTCAACAGTACTCCTTCCACCAGTAGACTTCCCACGCTCCCTGTCAGAGTGCAGACGACCATTGACCAATGATAAACAACTTAATTGACACATTTCGAGCAGACGATGTCCATTGAATCTACCACGTGGTGTGAATTTACGCGTGGGTTTTAACCGAGAGATAATCATAACAGAATTTGATTGGTTGTCAGCCCTACAACTGGTAAATGACCGTTCGACAAAAATATCAGAGTAGTAATATTGTAAGTGCTACAAATTTATTTTACAGTTAACCTATTGTACGTTTCAAATCCTTTACTCTACCGAAAATCTTGTTATAAACACTGAAAATACTAACTGGTAATTACTAAAAGCGAAAATTACATCAAATTTTGTATTAGCATCTTCTCTATTTGTCGAAAAGTAAATAAGATAAAAACAAAGTTTGTAGATTGTGACTGAAAAGGCCGTTTCTTCGGTGTTTGAAAACACATTATTTGGTTTGAAAACATTGCTCAGAAGATAAAGGTAAAAATGTACTGGGTCAAACAGACTGGATTTCTGGAAACCGGTATAAATCTCCGATTTAAAAACTAGCGCGTCCTAAATCGCGCAGTCTTCCGGAAGCGCGAAAGGTTAAACTTTGATACAAAATTAAAACTATTTCTCGTTATTCTTCATAAGTCACATGCGAACAAAATCCCCTTCCGTTGTTACGAAAATATTTCTGAAATCATTTCACCTTCTGCAAATATACAAATTATCCGAGTCAAATGATTAAATCCTAGTCACAATCCATACTGTTAAAAAGGAAAAACCCCGTAAAATCTCGTGTGTGACTTATTTCAAAAGCGACGTCGCCGCTTGCACGAATCTGGGGACTTCAAAGGGTGCCGACACGCGGTGACCCAGCTAGCTCCAGACGTGTTGTGTTTTTACTACGAAACACTTTCATTTCATGTACCGGGTGCATTTACACATCACGAAATTTTAGGATTTAATACAGGATTATTTATTTCATACGTGAATTGGTAATGATTTATTATGTTATAAACCGCTTTGGAATATCGATCCGTTTTGGAATTTCTTGGTATTCCAAAGCGGTTCGATCCGTCTCAAGACGGTTCATCTATATCTACCCTTTATTATTGTTTAACAGATCCAGTTAAATGATAACTTTATTGTGAATCTCTTTATCCCCCTAGGGGGTTAATCACTATGTTTATTCCAAGTATGACAGTTACCATTATTGGTCAACATTACCTTTTACATTGCGCATATACACTACTGTAAATAAGTTCTTCTGAATAATATTGAACGTTGAAAAATATCAGATTATTAAACTATCTACACACACAAAAATAAAATAAAATAATAATATATAAGTATTATAATTGAAAAAAAATGGAAAAGGGGAATGTATATGCATAAAAACATTACTGCAGCAATTTGGAATCAAATAAAAAGATCTGCATTTTTTCCCTTTTTACAGTAGTTTGCTTTCACTATTTGAAAATTTTAATCGGTTTTTATTTCGCAACAAACTACCAAACTTATTTGCTCATAAGAAAGATCGTTCTTTCTTTTATAGCAAGATAGAAATTTAAAGTAGTATTCCGAATGATAATTTCTTACGCTAAGTAATAATTTCAGATAAGTAAATAAATCTTGATCTATCATTTCGAAATTGGTTAATTGTCAAAAGGCATTTTTGAATCATAAATATTCTAAATTTTTTATTTTTTAAATGCTTTCACATGATGGTAAAATGATTGTTACCCAAAATGATCATTCTAGATTAAAGAAGGCCAGCAATTTGCATTAAGTTCCGACGCTATTTAGTCTGCGCAGTACACGTGGTTTAGGTAGGATATACACTTAGGTATTGACCAAATCGTCCTTTTTTGCATAATGTATAAAACTGCTCTTGATAAGGAAATCGAATGTAAAAATCAATACAAACCTTTGCATGCGTGTACATGTGTATCTAGCAATCAACATAGAATATATAGTGTGGAATTATTGACATGACTTGACCTTTATGCAATGAATAAATTAACCGATGAATACATTTATCATCGAGGGTAGCCGCAAGCTTTCGAAAAACATCGTAAATCCGTCTAGTGTATTGGTTTTAAAAATGTTTGTATAATGTAATAGTTCGAAACACACTGTTTGACTGTGTGGTCGAAGGGTCTAGTCTGACGACTACAGATACAGGGATCATGAATTCGAATCTGCTTTCATCCCACTGGTGTTTTTTTATTTTATTTTATTTTTTTTTTGTCTGTTAGCCCCTATTTTACTAGTTATATCATGTTTGAATGACTAAAATTGCTTTGCACAGCTTGTTTCATTTATCGCATTATATCTCCTGAACCCAAATATGAGAACACAAGACGCTGTCAAAGGGCCTAAAGAGCAAATTTGGTTAAAAATCGAAAAGCTATCCGAGGATTGGAATTACAGTAAAGATATTTTTCATCTAATAAATAAGTATATAGCTTAGCACAAAATTGCAGTTAAATCGTTGTCTCCGAAGCACATCTCCATCGCTGTAGTTCTTCACATTAATAAAACATTAAATTATAAATGATATTTTATATGAACACCGGGTGCACATCCTACTAAGGCTTTCTTCTAATCGGTAAGTCATAATGAATTTTCCCAAAAAGTTGATTTGTGTTGACCGACCCGGTGATACATCTCACAACCCAAAGGTTGAAGGACAAATATGTTTCAGACTGAGCTTACTAGGCCCAACATATATTGTATTGTAGTCAATCTAGAGATAGCTTCTACCGTTTATAAATTGATTTCAGTTCGATTTATTGTATTCCTTTATCTTTTAATTGGAGAATCCGCATTTGGCTCTCAAGCGTACTAGAAAATTTCTAATCTATCATCATCATATGAGGAGTGTTCAGTCATAACGCGAAAAGGTGCTGTCAACGGAAAACTCATATGGCGAATAACTTATATTTCTGATGTTTAATTTATCTTTTCACGAATTGTCAATAAAATCCGATTTTCGTTTCTTTTTAATGATGCAATTACATGTTATATAGGCGTGTCTTCGCAAATCCGGAGTAATGTCGTCGACCCGTCAGTCGATTTCTTTTGTCCATCTTGCATACTTACACATGTATTTCAAAATTGAATTTAACGATCGTATATACAAATGCAAATATAATGCAAATACATGTACATGTACAAGATAAAATATCGTTTCTTTAAATGTGGAGATAGGCGTGTGTAGTGTTCCAATAAATGAACAACAACTATCTTGTCCTATAAAAACGTTAGTTAACTTGTTAGGTCGCTAGCTAGTTAGCAAGTTAGCTAGCTAGATAGATAGATAGATAGTGATGGAAAGAAGAAAAGATAGATAGAAAGATAGAAAGACAGAAAGATAAATTGAAACACAAATCTTAGCGATTATTGTTAAAATGAATTAAAATGAACTGTTAATTAATGACTAAAAATTTTACAAAATCAAATTCAAATGAATTCGTGAAATAAAAAAATAAAATGAAAATTATGGAAATATATTTGTAGAAAATATGTTCTCAAAAAGGAAATATATTGTGAAAATAAAAACGCATAATCCGCTGCATGTTTATCTCTACAAGAAACTTTGAATACACAAGTGTCATTAAAATCATAACGCGTTGACAATTGCATATCTCATTAGGGATTAATCTAGACATTTAAACTGACTACTCCTTTACTAAGTCATCGTCATTATTTAACTGACTGCTCATCATTCTGTCAATAATCTTATTTATACAGAGTATCCCGAGGTACAAAGTTTGCCATAAATTACAACATTTTTCCTTTTTAATAAGCATTATTATTATTTTTAAGATACTAACTTACCTCGCACATTTTTGTTATTATTTATTTCCTGAGAAAACTCTGTTATTTTTTATTTTTTTAAATAATATTCTCGTCAAACCGTCTCGAGACGGATCGATCGGGCTTGGAATTCCAAAACGGAGAGCGAGCCGTCTCGAGACGGTTAGTATTCCAAAACGGGTTATAACAATTAGACCGCTTTGTCCATCGGTAGCGGAACTTTGAATATTGCATCGTCTGGAACTTCCTATCTTGTACAAATAATAACAATAATAATAATATCGGCTTCTGCTAACACAATCACTTGCTTTTGAAAGCTGCAATTAATGGTCGAGGGTGACCGTATTTCGATAGATGACTTTAAATGACAGAATTACAATTCATTAGCTAAGATTTTATTGTATTTTTATGCCCCCGTATCGAAAGATCGGGGGCATATTGTTTTACCGTTGTCCGTCTGTCCGTCTGTCCGTCCGTCTGTCTGTCTGTCTGTCTGTCTGTCTGCAAAAGTTAACCAAAAAACTTAACATTGCCAATATCTTCAAGCCTATTCAAGATACAAGGCTCATATTTGGCATGATGATAGATCTCAATGATCTGCATCTGCTGGTACCAAAGTCAAGGTCATGTGACAAGGTCAAGGTCATCTGTCAAGGTCAAATAACTCAAAAAGTTAGCCAAAAAAACTTAACATTGCCAATATCTTCATGCCTATTCAAGATACAAGGCTCATATTTGGCATGATGATAGATCTCAATGATCCGCATCTGCTGGTACCAAAGTCAAGGTCATGTGACAAGGTCAAGGTCATCTGTCAAGGTCAAATAACTCAAAAAGTTAACCAGAAAACTCAACATTGCCAATATCTTCAAGCCTATTCAAGATACAAGGCTAATATTTGGCATGATGATAGATCTCAATGATCCGCATCTGCTGGTACCAAAGTCAAGGTCATTTGACAAGGTCAAGGTCATCTGTCAAGGTCAAACTTTGAAAAAAATGCTGTTACGGGGGCATTCGTGTTTCACAAACACATCTTGTTTAAATCTATAGCCTTAATAGATAAATAGAAAAGCGTATTGGGTAGCGTACGTATTTCAGTCGATAATTACGAACATGTTAACAGTTTGCTTCTCATAGGTACCAAAATACGTATTTTTTTAATTAAGTAAAAGAGTCTGAAATAATAGCGCCCCCACGACGTTTGCATCGCGCTCGGGCGCGTTTAATAGGAGAAATACGGCATGAACATTCCATTCGTTTGTAAACTTGACCTTTCGTAACTTATAAGCAAAGACTTCATTCATAAGAAGGCAGGCAAAATCGTAGTAGGTCATCACGTGTGGTATGGCCAATCAGGGGTGTGTAGAAGTTCAAGAGTTCACGACCTCAATAAACACACATTTCCGGCGAATTACTACAAGTTGCAATAGCGAAGGTTTAAATCAAAAACATAGTATCTGTCTATACAGCATACAGACACAAACTTTGTTTTTGCTCTCAAGTCTCGACAATCCTACGTCGATCAAAAATTCGCTCGTATAGACATTCCAAGATAATTTTGTGTTTTTAAAGGGTATTTTTTATTATCTTCACTTGATGAAGAATGCTTAGATCATGCATTTAAGGAAACAAACAGTGATTTTGTAGTGAGAAGTTTTTTAAAAAACTAAATTGAATCTAAAGAGGTACTGCTTTATTTAAAACCTATTAAGATCCTACAGGATTTTCCATACACAGTATATAACACTGGTGAACGAAAATTTCGTTCACCAATAACACTGGTGAACGACGTTCGTTCACCAAAAATGGCTAGCGAAGAACTACAATCGCACCAGCCTTGCGTTCAGGATCACCGAACGGTGCAAACAGTTTACCATTAATACCCCGCTTTGCACGCAAGTGCACGTGCAAAGCGGGGTATAATTTGAAAACTGTTTGCACCGTTTTGACATACTGAACGCAGGGCAGGTGAGGGTTAACCATAAGGTTCTCGACTGGTGAATTAATTGATCGTTTTCTGTAAGAGGCTTTTGAATTCAACTAACAAACTTACTGATGTAGTAAACGCTGCCATATAAAGTTCCTAACATGTTGCTTGTATCATAAATTCCTTTACAGCCATGGCATTGTCCGACACTGCTCGAATAAAACACACTCCAACATTCGTCCCCACAAAGTTCAACACACTCAAGCTTACTCCGAACGTTACTCACTACAAACATTACGTTGTCCGTACATGTTTTACCAACAATGTTGCTATTTTGGTAATAACAATATTCGTCCATACAATTAATAACGGCATAATCGAACACGGCCAGAATGACTACCATTAGTAACCCCATTCTCGATACATTTGATCGTCTTTTCAGTAGGAAGATTTTGTGTACAATCAAGTAGCTTGGCACTGACATGCCTTCTTCCATGAAAATTGTATGTTTTAATACGATCCTTCAGCAACCATAAATTCTTTTATAGTCACCGTTTCTTCTTTAATGAACGCTCATCAGATTTATCATTGTTTAAAATATATAAGAAATCTTTTTTATATGACGTTACCTAGGCCAGCTGACGATTGTTATTATGCTCATCAAAACTCACTTCATAATTCTTCAAATATATAAAGGACATCTCGTGAGATTTGGGTCAATCTGCATTTAGAAGATGAGCTTTGTAACAACGATTTTTGCCATGAAACGATTTTCGCAATATTATTATTGCAAAACTCGTTGCGATTGCAAAACCTTAAAACAAGTAAGTGCACGACGAGATTTGCAATAAATTTGAGAAATGCAATAAACTATTTCATGTATGATGTTCAACGAAATGCGTCAAAAATATTTTCTGCCAGTTAATCTAATAGAGCATCTTCACGAGTCAAGGGGTATCGAATCGATAGCTTCGTCTCGAATAGTAAGATAAGTAAAACGTTCGTTACCCTTGGTTCGACAAGATGCTAATAGAGTATCATCCTGGTATAGTGCCATCCTGGTAATTTTGGAATTTGTCACTAAAAATAGATTGTAAATTGATTAAAATTTCCCATTTAACATATATTGCCAGGTGTAAAATAACGCCATAACGCCCATTATGATACTTTTTTCACGGCAACCAAATAGCGTTGCTTATAGTTCTGAGCTCATTTGTGGCATAATTATTCCACTAGTGTAATGACTCCGGTGTAATTAAAAAAAATATTCAACGATGTTATTTCACTCCAGCGACGTAGAATATGCTAAGATATACTTATTTGATATAATAATTGAATACTTAAAATTTGTTCTTTCTTCGCGTATTCATACAGTATAATAAGGGTTTAGGTTTCTTTTCTTCATCAAATAAATAGATACTCTCTTTATCTTTTAAATGAATTCAACATAAAAGTCGAGGTAACCGACATATTTTTGCGCCTCGTTTGATAGCTCAAAATAATGGAACGTGTAACTAACTCTGTTATGGTATAAACATTGAATTACAAATTACACTTGTTGTTAAATCACAAGTTCTGGACACTATAAAACAGTTTGAAGAAGAATTAAAAATATTACTAAAATAACAAATAACTGTACTCTTTTAAAACAAATATCCTACACTTTTTAGGTTCTCCTTAGTACACCATCTGTGCACAAAAAAGTTAGTTCACCGATCACAAAGATGGAAACTAATGAAGTTATGTTTGCGATGGAAGCTACAATGGTAGCATAAGATTTTAAATAAACAAAGCATTTGTTGAAAACAAACAGGGAATGAAAAGAACAATAATCCTTTTAACGACATCAAATAATTCATTCTATAGTAAATTGATCGGTTTTACGAGGACAAATTAGACTCGTATAAAAAGGCACATTTACATACAATAGGATTGCAAATGCAGGTAATGCAGAATTAAAATCCTATCTATTATATTCAAAGCAATACATGCACGTTACAGTATATAGTAGTTTGTATAAAAAAATTTTTCAAGGCAAATAGAAATGACAAAAGGACTTATACGAAACGCTCATCGTAACGTCTTCCTAAAATTCATTTAAGATACAATTATTCTTATTGGCTGTAAATAACATCCTGTTAATATACTACCAATGGTTAGCGTTTGTTTACCGATTACATATTTTGTTACCTTAACAAATTATAGTTTGGGTATACTCATCTGACGAAGAAATCAATGTGATGTAAGCACTTTAATAGTGCGTTACTGAATGACTGAACCACTTTTTGTTAATTCAGGAATTTATAAAGGACGAAAAAGAAACGCCGGAATACATGAAATATGCAAATACGCCGTTTGGCTTGGTTACAAGCCTAAGCATCACGAAATTTTCCTATGAGACAATGGAGACGGGTATTCTTCACCAACGAATCACAGTTCTCTCTCTACCGTTCGGAGGGCGACGTCGTGTATACCGACGTCGCGGCGAACGTTACATCGACGCGTGCGTCGGTGAACGGGATAGGTTTGGCGGTGGTGCGGTATGTGTTTGGGACGGCATCTCCTATGGGTTTAAATCACCATTGATCGGGATTACGGAAATTTAAACGGAGTCAGGTATAGGGACGAAATCCTCCGCCCAAATGCCGTCTAAAGCGTGCAAGCACGGAACCTTATATTGCAGTAAGACAATGCCCGACCCCATGTCACCGGAGATTGTCAACAATTTCTTGCCAACGGTAACATACACCCACTCGATTGGCCAGCATTCAGTCCAGATTTGTTCCCAATTGAACATTTGTTGGACGAACTGGATAGGAGGGTAAGGGACGTACAAATGCCCACACTAATCATGTCCAGCTCATACATGCCTTGCATGAAGAATGGAATAGCATCCCTATGACCATGATTAACACCCTGGTAAATTACATGCATAGACGAATCAGGGCTTCCACAGATACACATGAAGGACACACAAGATACTGATAAGTCCGGCAGTATTTCGCAAATCAGAAAGGGTCATCGTTAAAAGGGGATATTTTCTCCACATATTCAGCATCGGAAATGGATTGAAACTTCAACAGCTGGTTCGACATAGATGACATTTCATACAAAAATGAATATAATAATCCAATAATATAATTTATCCCTTAAAACAATCACTTTAGATTACCCGGCGTTTCTTTTTCGTATATATATATATAGAGAGAGACTCAATCTTGGAGTCTCAATCTTGATCAACAAGCGTATCATTCTGCACCGATCTAACTGGAAAACCCGCAGATTCAATAGGTCTCCAGTTGCAGAACATTTAAACGAAGCCGGCCACTCGTTTAGCGATGTTGTCCAGTGTCGGTATTTTCCTCTATCTCATTTTATATATACATGTATAAGACACACAAGATACTGATATGTCCGGCCGTGTTTTGCAAGACAGGAAGAAGGGTAATCGTGAAAAGGAGATTTTTTTTTTCACATAATCTGCATCGGAAATGGATTGAAACTTCAACAGCTGGTTCTATATAGATGACATTTCACACAAAAATGAATATGATAATCCAATTGTATAATCTATCCCTTTAAAACAATCACTTCAGGTTACCCGGCGTTTCCTTTTCGTATAAATATATATTTATATGTATTGTACGTTTTTGGCCAATTAGACAATTATTTCTGGTGCAACGTTTATTTTGAGTTCAAATGAGTTAATTCGATAAAATCTCCTTGCGCAATTCTAGAATTGTCCGGTAGGTAGGAATTCCTTCATTGCGCAGGGCAATACCGGAATTCTAACGATTCTTTCTTTGTGCAGAACATATATACGCAGGTAAATATAGATTAAGAATAGCGTGTTAGTGTTCATTGAGAAAGCCCGTCGTAGTTTGGCGGTCGGAGTGTCCTGGTCCACTGATGTTCTGGGAATGCCTTACTTTCAACGGTGTTGGGACACCGGAGACCATTCATGGAAATATTTACTCATAAAAGAATATATAGTGTCTTAACAGTAATATTTAGGCTGCCATTGCCAAAAGAATGTCCAATCGTGAATCGTGAATTTATCTTTCAGAGTATAATGCACCAAGGCAAACCTCAAGACAGACAACCTTATTAAAAACTCAAAATGATATTCCAAGTATGGCCTGGCCATCACAGAGCCCAGACATCAATGTTATTGAAAATGTATGGCGATCAATCAAAATTAATCTAGAGAAAAAGAGATTATTAAGTAAATTCCAGCTAGACCTTGAGTGTGAAGAGAAGAAAATCTGGTATGATCTTCCAACACACTATATTCAGAGCCTATATACCCCAGTACCATAACGAATTCGAAACGTAATTGTCAGAATTCGTCATATTACCCAGTACTGACAACAAAAGAAGTAGTCCGGCAAAAATATGGCATCCTTTATTTGAACCTGGAAGTAGGTTTCAAAGGTTTTTTTTCTTGAATGATTCAAGCCAGTACTATCAAATGTCAAGACAACGGATCCGAAGATGACTCTCTTTGAAATATAAAACCGAATTGAGTGCTCATTTTATTGATAAGGTACTGACCTGAAGCTGTGTAACAAAATAAAAGCATATCATGACATTAGACATGAGTATGGTAATCAATCTAGATGGTAGCCAAATCTTATTATATTATGGTTTTTAAAGTCATCCTCGATCCATGCAAGATATACAAATCTTAGAAATGTGTTAAAGGGTTTTCTAAATATTTTTTTGTAAGATGGTTTATTACCTTAAAATACATCTCTAATATAGTGTTATGCCAATTCATAATTTCAAGATGGCAGCCAGGAAACGCAATATTTTTATTTTATGCTTAAAATTTGCAGGGCATTTTACAGTAAACTCTTCATTCTTGTAGTTAACGCCTAGCATATAATGAATCTGGATAGTGGTGCATTTTCGTCATTAAACAGTTGGTAAAAATCGAGATGGTAGACATGTCCACTAAAAAATACATGTACTTGCTACTGTGATTTAGCAATTCATATTTCAAGAGAAAAGATGCTAATTTGAAGTTTCCTGGTGTAATGAACACCTTGAATTAAGATTAGAATAAATATTGTTGTCAAGAAGGCTGCAAAATGGAAAAAAATGCATGATTATTAGTAAAAATAAAGGTGTATATGGGGTTTTGTAAACATTTGAAGATACATCTAAAATTTTCTTTTCAGATAAGTTTATAGATATAAATCTTTCATGACTATAGACTACTCTTACCAAGTGAAAGTATGATGGTATTGAACTGCTGCCTTAGCAAGTTAGAGAAGTAATGATCTACAATGAAATTCAGTTTGACAGTGGAGATGGCAGTCCGTTTAGAGAGCTTATGAATTAAAGATACATGCCCCTTATTGACAAGTATGAGAATATGATGATCTGTTTTTCAATGGCTAAAAATCCGATTTTTGATGACTATGTTCAGATGTAAAGTATTACATCTAATTTTCAAGATGGCAGCCTCGCTATTTTTCTTCCAGTTGTTATCAAATCTATTTGAACTATTGTGACAATGCTAGGAACTTGTTGACAATACATGTTTGTATAAATATAGTTAATATGTGCTTTCTAAATGACCACTTAGTTTGAAAGGGTCCTTTAGCTTACTCATTTAATGCGCTTTTGAAAAAATGTCAATAAAAGTACGTTTTCTGAGAGAATTAAAATATAACATTGCAGATCGCATTAGTTTTACTCATAAAGCATAAAAGTGATATCAACATAAGTTTGGTGGGGATTTACTGAGACTCGTATTCAATTTTCAATTATACTTTTCATAATATTCAAAGTAATGTACATAACCATTTTTTACTATTATTCTATTGTGATTTGAACAAAAAGCGACATGTCTAGGTCCCTGAGGGTACAGCCATACATGTATTATTGTATTGTAAAAGGTTTGTTATAATTTTTTACAAATTTGATATTCAATCTGAAGTTCTGGTACATTAGATAAATATACAAAAAATATCATTGGTTCGTTTTCATTATGTTGAGTTTTATTATATAATTGAGTATTACTTTGCGCTGAAAATTTAGACACAAATGGTCACTCTCTAAAAATTCTGTTAGTTCTACGTCTTCTGTATTCGTTTAGTTATAGGCGTATTTATTGTTCACTGCATGATTCAATGCTTTTGAATGGGACAGGGAATTATAAATATATCTTGAACTATCATTATCATTATTAGTACTTTTTGCATTTGCTCAATTTGTTCACGATTATGAGCCAGCTCCTTTGTTTATCAATCTCAGTTATTAATTCTAACATGAACAAAAATATGAAAGCAATTATAGCTGTGCAATTAAGCCACAATACGGTTGCAAAATCGGCATATATCAAATGCCGTCAAATTAAAAAAAAGAAGAAACAAGAATTTGTTTTTGACAACCTTTTCGCAGCTATATCCGCACTGAATCAACAACTTTTTGTAATGACATGAATAAATCAAATGCGATTATTAGGATGTGAGATTCATTCATAAATCAGCGTTTTAGTCATTCTGCGCGCTAAGATGAAAACAATTATAGCCGTTCAGTAAAGTTATAATAATGTTGCAAAATCGCCACATATATAACAAATGCAAACAATTTGAAAATAAAAAAGTGACAAGAGGTTTTTACAACCTTTCGCAGCTATATCCGCACTTAATTACCAACCTTTGGTCATGATTTGAAAAAGTAAAGTGCGATTTCGAGGATATTAGGTTCGATTAAAAATCACCGTTTTACTCACACAGCGCGCTAGTAATTTGTAGTAATTTGCACTTACATGTAGTTTCATCAAAGTTTTCAATTGTGACAAAGTGACAAGGTAAAATCCAGTGAGTTCATTGCATTTTTTCCAGCATTACCCAATGCACCAGGGTAACACGGAATAGTCAATCATCATGTTTACATGACCTTTCGCAGCTATATCCGCACTTAATTACTAACCTTTGGTCATGATTTGAAAAAGTAAAGTGCGATTTCGAGGATATTAGGTTCGATTAAAAATCACCGTTTTACTCACACAGCGCGCTAGTAATTTGTAGTAATTTGCACTTACATGTAGTTTCATCAAAGTTTTCAATTGTGACAAAGTGACAAGGTAAAATCCAGTGAGTTCATTGCATTTTTTCCAGCATTACCCAATGCACCAGGGTAACACGGAATAGTCAATCATCATGTTTACATGACCTGTTGAACAGTTTTGAACATACAATTTAAATTTAGCACTGTTTTTTTTTGTAGTGCTAAATAAGCCTTACCGGAAGAACTCCTTTTCCAATAATTATCATATATGACTTAACATACTGATATGGATGTGAATTAATATTGAGGCTACAGCGAATCTATCAGAGTATTTCATAAAGAAACTCTAGTGATTATATGTTTTGGTCAGATGGTAATCATAAAAATAATATTAATAATCCTTAGCGCATTACCCATAATAGACTAGTGCAAAATAAATAATTAAGATAAAAAAAGAATTCATTTTTCAAAATATTTTGTAAGAATTTTCTATCAGTGTTTAACCATATCGATGAATAAGCATAAAACAGTTGTAACAAGCAAGATATAACTGTTTCGTGTCAATCCATTGATGTGAGATGAATATATTCTATTGTGCAATAATTTTCTTTCGAAGCAAACAGAATTTTGTTTCCAATTTCCATGCAAAGTAAGTACTATGCATTGTTCACTGGAATGTACATATGTAATGAAGCTACAAGTGAAGTAAGACTTCTATTTAGCTATTCGTGTATATAGGATGCATTGTTCGCTTCCTTTTTGTCTTTCTGGAAGAGAAAATTCAAGTAAAAATTATTGTCTTCACATGGATTCAGCAAATATTAAAGATTCAATTGTCAAAACATGTATGAACAACGGAAATACGGTATTTATGCAATATTGGCTGCCACCTTAGAACACATTAATACTTCATGTATGGATATATGCAATTTTTCTAATTTCAAAATGATGAGTAAATTTGATTCATTTTCTTGTATAATTTGGCAAACGCAAACTTTCTTTTGAGTATATTTCTATGCTGCCACCTCGAATGCTATTCATAATCTTTCATCTAAGGCATCAATTTTGAAAACGACCTAGAAATTAGCCTTGAAACTTTAATGTTTGCGCTAAAAATATTCTAAACTCCTGAGTAAAACGCATTTAATTTCGAATCTTGTCTTTCCTGGCTGCCATCTTGAAATCGAGAATTAATGTAACAATAGAATGAGAGTTGTCACTAGCCTGACATTTTAATGACATAAAACCACTTGCAAATGTTTACTGGATAAGCCCTAAAATCCTTTCCTAAGATTATCATGACACATGGGTCAAGAAATACTTAAAAAGCCATTTAATAATTCGATTTGGCTGCCATCTTGACTACCATACTCATTTCCAATACTTTTAATCACAAACTTAAGAGCAAATAAACAACAACAAAAAAAATTTAAGGGCGTCATAGTGATCTATCGAGCTTTAAGCGTAACATTTGAAAGTTCTGGCTGTCATCTTGAATTTCGCAAATGCTCAATGATGACAAGATGCAATCAGCCAGATTTGGGTTAGGGAATGCGTTAGCTACAAGAATCAGTCAAGTAAAAAACTTTGAGTCCTAATTCCGGGTCAAGCTAGATATTTGCCGGGCGAAAGCAAGTCTCTACAGTGACAATTACAGTTTTTTCTAAAAAGTCGTAGTTTAAAACTTTGTCGGCCATCTTGATTTTTGAAATGATTGCTCGCTTCTGGCCAACCATTGTATGCATGTATGTATGGATATGAATCAAAGAGTAAATCGTTGGAGAGCAACCTAAATATTCTAAGTGTCCGAGTTCAGCAGGGTCATCTGATTCTAAATGTGTTTTTGATTGGCCAACCGATTTTGAGATTGACAGCAGCGATCTGTTAATTAGACAGGTTTCTTCAATGCTTTTTGGTGGTTTATCGAGAAATAACGTTAGATTATCACTTGATAATCTCACCGCAAAAGCAATGAAATTATCAAACACTCATATACCCTGCTTTTGTGCATATCTGACGTCATCTATGCGGGGCGAAATAAGTGACGTTACAATGAACGCTGCAAAGCAATCACGTGCAAAATGACGCGCTTTACCAAAATATGCCCTAGAATTTTCACATTTTCTCTCATTTTTGCAATAAAGAAATAGAATGATCGTTTTTTTTCGATTTAGATTGATTAATATTTCCTTTCGTGAACAACAAAAGCTATACAATATAACTTTCGTTGTTCACTCAATAAAATATAAATCGATATTACACTGAAACAAACGATTATCCTCTATTTCATTTTTCTTTTCTGATAAAAATAATGCTTTATGATATTCAAGACGTTCTGAAGTTAATGGTAGTTACGCTATGTTAGAAAAATTATTTTAAAGTACAAATAACCCGCACTTTTTTTTATTAGCTCAGCTGCTTTAGAGAAAAAAAGGTAGAGGTATTATGTTCACCGTGACATCGTTGGCGTTGGTGTTGGCGTGACAAACTTTAAGATTGGTCATATATCTGCTGCTAGTAAAGATGTCTTAATGAACTTGGCGTGCGTGTCCATCACCAGAATTATTCAAAATTTTACAGGAGATATTTCTGAAAGCCTTTTTGTAAGAGTTATGCCCCTCTTTTAACTTACTGTTTTTGCATTAGCCAGCACCTACAGCCGAGCGATGGCACCCGTAAGCGGTGCTTTTGTTATTTTTTCCCTTAAGGTAAGATTCAGTGGAGTACCTTTCCTTTCAAAGTGGGTTATAACAGCAGGTGGTGGAATAAGACAGGAATGGTGTCTCGTTTCACGAAAGAAACTAGTAAAAAAATTGTCAGAATTTTACTTTGCTTGGAGTAAGTACGAAGTTTGTATGGAAGTACAGTTAACATTATCGTGTAATTATCAAGATGAATGACTTTGGAATAAAATTGAGTGAGAGTGTGGAGCGAGTTTTGACTTTTTTGTAGTTTTGTTTTTTGTAGATCAAATGCTGTGGAAAATCGTTCTTTAACTTTTCATCCTGCTATTTACAGCATTCTCCTGATATACATAAACCCATTATAGACAGCTAAGACTAAGATCAGCATGCACATGTCTGTACAATCTGATATTTCACTGCATGCTTTCTTATATACTTAAGAACAAAAGTTCTTTCCGATTTAGTTTGTTCAATTAAGTTTTTAATTCCAAAGATAAGATTTTTAAAACTATTGCATAGCGGCCCTATCTTCAGCCAAAAGGAACTGTTTTCACCGGCACTGGATCACAAATGGCGTTGATTCATTCCCATGCCTTATTTGCATCTTCGTGGAACCGGACAAGTCTTTTGTCCATTAGTATATTTACATTTGAGGAAAACTTGATTTAGACTGGTTGAATTGTCCCGAAATGGCATATTGTTCATAACCTACTAGACACTCAGCAGGAAAAGGGTTAATATCGAACTTCAAGGTACAAGTACGGGTCCGTGTTCGCGTGCCAAGGGAGTAAACTTCACTTACAAAAGGTAAAGAATAAAGTTGAGTTAGAAACCCTGTCGAAGATCACATGTATCATATCAGTCTTAACCATACTCAACACAGCAAATACCTTTGCAAAGGGCAAGACCCTCTATTTATTTCGAGCCATACTAATTCAATTAAAAAGAAACGATGATTTACAATACACAATTTCCCAGTAAAGAAATTCAATTCGAATATAAAGATTGTGTTTAATCTAACATTTTGTAAGACTAACACAGGATTAAAAAAAAACAGAGATAAAAACACTCAGGGTTCGTGTAAAGTGTTTGAGACCCAATTTTAAGGGCACTTCATTTGCCAAGAAAAAGCAGTGTGTCCAGGTATATTATATATCAAAACGAAGCTATTCATGATCACACGCAGTTGAGCGACATAAGACTGTCATAGCTATAGCGGTATAGCCGAAACATTGTTGAAAAGGGTCTTTTTGTACAGAACAAGCAACCTATGTGGCAGACATAGGGTGATCAGAAAATTGTAGCATAAGTACATTGTAATTCATTTCATCTTTTACTGAAGAACTTGAAAAATTCAACTATGATCTGCAGCATTTGCTGTATTCATTCATGTTTATTTGTTTAAAACAAGTAAAATAGCAAAATCGCTTAGGTAAAAAACTCGTGACATGTCGGACGAAAGTGTTTTTTTTTCATTGATAGATGGTTCGATTTGCAATAATTTTCACTAGGGGTGTCCGGATTCAAGTGCCTATGAGACTGGAAGTCGTTGCTTAAATATTCGGATAATGTGCTATCCGAATACTGTTCCTCTAAAACAAAAATGTTCAATTTTGTCTGACTCCGACCTATATTTTGCCTTAAAAGGACATTTACATATATTTAACACTAAATTTCCAATGTTGAAGTATAATTCTTTTGTAAATTATCATTATACTCAATTTTTAAAACAAAGGTACTATTTTTGTGTTTTCGGCATTTCAGAATTTCGTTATTTAATGATGCAAGAGATCCTGATTTTCATAGTAGCAAAAAGGTAGCTACGATCTTATAAAATACTATCAGCTGGAATTCTCACTGGGAGTGCCCGATTTCAAAAGCTTCTGAACCTTAATATTGATGATAAAATATTCGGATAACGTGCTATCCGAATACTTATTACATCAAAGGGTCGCGGGTCCGATCCTGGACGGTGGCACATATCGTTTCAGATATTTGTCTCCCGCCAACAGGTTGATAATCGTGATTCTATTTGAGATGAGCAGCTAGAGGCTCAGAAAGAATGCCATGGTAGAACCGTCGAGAGAAATAACAAAAACCCATGGTTAGGTGTTATAGTCGTAATCATATGACTTAAAAAATGAAAGCGTCGGTTAACCCCATTTAAACATTCGAATTAAAACTTTTTTCCGCGACATCTTTACCCAGTGAAAATTTAAATACGTGTTTTATTACATATGTATCACTTCAATATGTGATCCATCAGGCTAAATGGGCCATCTTTGAACTCGGTTAAAACATATTTCAAAAAGAAAGACGCAAAAAAGGAACTATAGAGTTCACACCTGAACAATGTTTTAGTCTGTGTGTGACATTTCCACCAATCTCACATATGCGTTAAGTTAAGACTTGGATCAGCCTGTAGGTCCGCACAGTTTGATTAAAGTCTTCGTTACGCGCTTAATAGATGATTGCGGTGCTATAACTTCTGAGTTAAAATATCTAGAAAAATAAGGTGTACTTAGTTGTTGTCCCGTTTGCTTAACATCTGACCATCAAGCACACATGGAATTGTTTGAAATGTCACGCCCATGATCGTTTATAATTGGAGGTAGACGGCTAATTACCAATTCTGAAAAACAGCAGGCAGCGCAGTCTTATTAACCTGTAACCTTTTTTTCCAAGATGGTCCCTTTTAGTATTACGGATATGCACCCACGCACGCAGATTTATCCTTTCGTCCTCTTGTTTCAGTTTTTATACGCATATGCTTAAAGCTTAGTAATGGGTTTAATAAAGTGTTACACCAAAGATAACCGAATTGTCAAAATTGAAATGAAAGGTGATCTTTCTGGTCGACTAAAATCTCAGGTTTGTAAGCGTAGTAACGACTACTTAATCATGCTCTGACGTTTTCTTTTTTATTTCTGGACAAAATAACTGAACTCTATGAGCCCATTTACACAAAATGCGTCTTTATACAGGCAGCATGAAATAGTTCATTCATTGTTACAATCGAGGTCTTCTGTCCCATGCACCTAATGTTTCTTTTGAATTAAAACAAATATACTACTACAATTATCTAAATAGTATCTAAACTTTTACAAATGAGTTCCTTACTTCATATTTTTTAGGTAATTGACATTGGAATCTACAAAAATCTTCTCGTGATATACTCTTTGTTCATCCTTACGAAAATCAGTTTTGACCCAAAGAAAATATCGGTTAAGGAGTCAGTAATTCCCAAATTTCAAATATTAGCACAAACAGTTAGAAGTTACAAGTTCATTTCTTATAGGTACATACATGCCCCCGGTTTCTTATATTTTTTCAAAATCATTTCCGATCTTTTATAGAGATAATTTGGAAAATGATTAAAAAATTATTATTGAAAGCTAATTTTACGGTACAATTGGTCGGATATGATTCTTTTTTTCAGAGGTAAGCTGTTTTTTTTGTTTTTGTTTTTTTGTTTTCAATTTACCGTGTCTTCCTCTGTACTTTGCACCTTGTCCACCTCTGAAATCTACAACAAGACTATTTCATTCCAATCGTCTGCAGCTCCAAATAAAACTTTACAACTTTAAATTTTTTTTTAAAAAATTTACATGTTTACCATTAATTTGTTACACAGGTACGTGTAGCATTGACGATCAACATATTTTTTTTACCATTTTAGAACGTTTCGCATTAATCATATATTTGAATTGAGTTTGTTCTAAATTTCCCCTGAAATTGGTGTTTCCTCTTCCATGCCACGATAGACATCAACCATCAGTACTTTCAGTGCTTTGATTAGTAAAAGAGACTGTATGGATTTCAATTTTTTCATGCAGAAGAAGAGTGTAAACCCCCTACGAGACAATTTTCCATGTCGCCTTTCCGAATTCGTCACCAGAGACGTTATGTCAGCGCTGCGTTCAGGATGACAAAAATGTGAAAACTGTTTGTACATAATACCCTGCTATGCACATGCACTTGCGTGCAAAGCGGGGTATAAAATGCACATCTGCACATAGACCTCTTGTATAATATGGTCACGACAACGTACAAGCATCATTTCGCACGTTGGTTATACACATGTAGTCAAAAGTGTCAACGATATCGCTATAGATACCGTTAAGTTTAACAAATCGACAAAAAAAAAAAAAAAAAAAAAAAACCTACAAACACAAACTCAGCGTTTTGTCATCAAATCATGATATGGCAAAACAATTTCCATGGACGATCGGAAAGGAATGAGTTTTTCTTTAAACGTATTTACCAAAGTACCAACCGAAGATGAATTGCCTTTAAATGACACAAATTTATAACAATAACATCCCGGGATCTTTCTAGATTACGCAAAATGCCCGAGTGTTGTTGCGATCGATATTGTTTAAGTGAAAACCAACAATGAAGAGGTTGTCAGACTTACCCTAGGTTCCGTCTCGACATTACGACAAAGTGTCTTTTAAATCTGGGACCCGTATTACTAAAGTTCTTACGAAAAAAAATTCGTAAGTTAAAATCAAAATCGTACCTGGTGTTTTCATTCATTTTTAGATCCTGCTTTGCAATATCTCGTTCAAATCGTCTTTAGAAGACAATTCAAATGAGATGATGCATGGCAGAATTCCATATATAGTTACTAATCTTGAAGCAACTTTAATTTTTGACTTGCGCAAAAAAATGACCGTAAGATGTTTAGTTAAACGGGCACCTGGATCCTATTTTTCTTGTTTTCTACCGAGTTGTGCTCTTTTTGTTTGTTTGAATGAGGTTTTTACACCGCTTTCAAAATCTTTCAGTCATATCGCGGCGGCTGGAACACCTAACAATGGATTCCTGGTTTCTCTACCACCAGTACTGCCATAAAACAATTTCCCAGCCCCTACTTGCTATTCCACATAAGTGTACGATTAACAGCCTATTGGTGGGAGACAAATAGTAGAAAGGATGAGATGCCGTCGGGAATCGAACCCGGTACTTCTAGATGCACAGTCCGACGCACTGCCAACTGTGCTACGACGGCGGCTGAGTTATGCTTTTATTTGCCTTGGATTGCCTGCTGTGATCATGTGATGACCATATAGTCGGGGTTTTTCATAAATCTTGCAATAATAGCGTGAATACGAGCTTTTGGGAAAAAAATGATATCGTTGTAAAAAGACATTTATTTTACAAAGGTCTGTGCAAGTTGTAGCTACGACATTTTATCCTCGTCTAATGATAGGTTGATAACTCAATTAAACGACTTTTCCGTGAGCATATTTAGCGACCCCGAGTATTTTTTTTATTCTAAAATAGAGAGAAAATTAAATTCCCAGTTCCAAAGAAACTTTTTTATAGAAGGTCCTCAAGTCGTTACACTTAGAGATAAGAAGAACAATCTCTTTGAACTAGACCTTGTTCTTTTGTGGTCACGCATTATTGGTGTGACGTTAAAGCTGAATGTGCACAGATATCTAGCCGGATAAGTCAGCAGTTATTTTGGGGGAATATTCTGGTCTTTATCGACTTTAGATTAAAACTGCGAGGTTTGCAAGCTGAATATCTTTTCTATTCTATTCTAAAAAAAAGATCTATGTACAGGGAAAACCCCAGGTCAATGTGTCAAATCTTAAAAAAAAAAAAAAAAAAACACCTGGTACACACCCAACAAACCTAACACGCCCAAACGAAATAAAGAATTCAGATATTTTTGTCTAATATCTCTCAAATAAAATGGAAATTTAGTCAAGTCAGGTAAAAAATTAGGCCACTAGGTCAAATATAAGGGAAACTATACAGAGAACATTTTTCTATCAAAAATAACCCAATCAAAACTTTTTCTTAATAAAATCTAGGAGCAGTTCAAAGTTATGTAACCTCTCTCAAAAACTAGGTCACTGGGTCAATTAAAAAAAAAAAGATAAATAAGAATAACCACAAAATAAGGCTGAAACTTGCTTTTTAGCTCACCCGAGCACATCGTCCCCAAGGTGAGCTTTTGTGATCACTGGATGTCTGTCGTCCGTTGTGCGTCAGACATCAGCAATTTAAGTGTTTACACTCTAAAGGCCACAACTATTGACCAATCATCATGAAAATTTGTCAGAATGTTCTCCAGGTCACAAGGATTAACCCTATTTAGAATGGGAAGGATCTGTGCCATATCACAGGAAAAGGGGTCTAAATGACAATTTTCTTGTTTACACTCTAGAGGCCACAAATACTGATCAATCATCATGAAACTTGGTCAGAATGTTTTTCTAGTTATAAGTATGAACCCTTTTGAAAATGGGTAAGATCTGTGCCATTTCACAGGAAAATGGGCCTAAAAGACAATTTTCATGTTGACACTCTAGAGGCCACAAAAACTGATCAATCATTATGTAACTTGGTCAGAATGTTTGTCTGGTTGTAAGGATGAACCATTTTGAAAATGGGTAGGATCCATGCCATATCACGGGAAAATGGGCCTAAAAGACATTTTTCTTGTTAACACTCTAGAGGCCACAAATATGGTCCAATCATCATGCAACTTTTATCAGAATATTTGTCAGGTAACAAGGATCATCCCTATACAAAATGGGAAGGATCCATTCCATATCGCGGGAAAAGGGGCCTTTATGACAATTTTCTTGTTTACACTTAAGAAGCCTCAAATGTGATCCAATCTTCATGAAATTTGGCTAGAATGTCTGTCAGGATGAACCCTTTTGAAAATTTGAAGGATATGTGCTTTATCACAGGAAAAGGGGCCTTAATGACAATTTTCATGTTTACACTCTAGAGGACACAAATATGACCCATCCTTCATGAGTCTTGGTCACTTGGTCAGAATATTTGTCAGGTCACAAGGATGAACCCAATTGAAAATGGGAAGGATGCATGCCATATTACGGGAATAGGGACCTAAAAGACATTTTCTCGTTTACACTCTAGAGGCCACAGATATGACCCAATCTTCTTGAAACTTGGTCAGCATGTGTTTCAGGTCACAAGGATGAACCGTATTGAAAATGGGAAGGATCTATGCCATATCATAGGAAAAAGGGGCCTTAATTACAATTTTCTTGTTTACACTGTCACAAATCATAAGTTTTCAATCATGACTTTTGCTGGAAAATTTTTATAATTATCAATTATGACAAAGAAACGAAGGTGAACGATAAAGGTCATGGTCCTCTTGTTATATAATATAAGCATGCTACATTTCGGAAAAAAACTTTAAGTTTAGTAAATTGCTTTAGCTTTGTCAATATATCTGTCATCTTAATTAAAGGTAGACATTTCTTAGTTTTAAGACTTTCAACTCAGGTCAGCGATTTTGAACCACCATAATCCCATTTTAAAGTACACGAAATCATCCTTTCAAATAGTTAGTTTCCAAACTCAGATTGGCGAAGTTTTTGTTATTTATGTTTATGATTATTACCATCTCTCACCCACTCAAAGGCACCCTGTTTTTGCAAGCGTGTAAAAAAATGCACGGACAAAGCGTGATAACTTTTCTTGAACTCTTTTCTCACGTTTTCATCCTAATCGCATGAATTATCTAGGATTTACGTAGAATACGCAACTAGTGTCACGAGAGAAAACAAACCCTTCAAAAGAGTGTTTTAGAAAAATTATTTTCGTTTTTGCCTCACAATTTCTTATATGACATGGCGGCGGTAAAATTTTAATGATTAGAAAAGGAAAAAAATAAAACCACAACTAAGAGAAAGATGGAAAAGGTTATTATGTAACGTACTCATCGACCCCGTGATTCGCTGAATCACACATACTTGTAACGTGAATTATTAGTCAACATATTTAAGGTAGTGGAGCCGTAATAGTTCCGCAAAGTTTTGGAACAACAGTGTTAACCGAGTTTTCCTTAATGATTTCATTAGGAAACCTCGGTCAACATTGTGAAAGAGCACGAGTTCCAAAATGTTGTGGACCTATTTCGGGTCCACTACCTTAACGCTGTTTCATCGATGTAACTCGGCGACTGATTACCCACCCATGACTTCATGTCCTTTGACAAAAGCTAATGGCCTCTGATACTATTAACATTCCATACTTCTCAGGAAAAAATCCTCCAATACCACACTACATGTTCTTGCAAATAAACTGTACAACAAAAGGAAAGAATAGGTCAAAGGCATGATTTCATATAAATTTACCAACAGCAGCAGCAACAACAACAACAACAAAAGAATATACATAAGTTGACGTCTGAAAATTGAACTTGGTCATTTCTATTTGAATAAAATGACATAATTTATTTCTTGCATATAGTCTCTATTTGCATGTGCTACACGGACGCCAGAACATGCAAAAATATACACACATTGAAGAGAGGGTTTGACTCCTTTCATGCAACACAAATCTTTTGTACACAGTATAGGCTAAGATCAGCCTTCACAGACGTGCAGGCTGGTCTTAACCTACACTTCCAGAATTCTACTTCGTTGTGATAAAACATGAGCTAGATTGAATGAGATGGACCAAAAATTAGTAATTTGTTTGAAACAGAATCTAAATTCAACAGGATAAGGGTTAAGCCTTATGTATGTTCAAAAGAGAGGACAATAGTCTAGATACGGTCTAATTTTATCAGCTGATTGTCGGCCTATTTTTTCCAAGTCTAACTCGAGCAGAAAACCTTTGTCAGTTGTCGGAATATGGACCGGGGTCTCTCGTGTCTACAGCATCAGTCTACACGATTTAAGACTACATTCTCGGATTTTTCTTGTAATAGAAGTGACTTTAACAGAGAAAAGTTTGAAATTTGGATATACTACACCTGCTTATAGTTGAACACGGTAAATATAGTTAACAACATCGTGAAATTGACAAGGTGAATGATTTATGAATTATTTTGGAATGAAAATGAATGAGTGTGATGGGCGAGTTTTAAGTGAAATTGATTGAAGGTAATCCAATTTCGTTCATTTTGTTCAAGATGAACATGATTATCGATATTTTTACCTCTCTTTAAAAATTTGCAAACAAGTTCTAGAAATAGCTTCCTATCTTCCCAATTACTGTATCATTCGCACGCTTAAATACAATTCAGTCTGTGAAATCATGATTTTTTCAAGCGTTTTAACTTTGCATGTAGTTATTGGTCTCACATCTTTTAGTAATTTTGTTGCACTTTTGAATGGTTTGGGCGAGTGATTGGAATGAATGAGTGGAGCGCTGTGTGAGTTATTAAGAATGAGTTTGATCGATGTAAGTGTCGATTTTACAATGTAACTAAATGTACCATTTCTGCTCGTGCTTGACATTTTCAACAATTTGACATATGCTAGAGGTGCAAACATATAATAAGCTACACTGTGGTATTGGAAGATTGTCTGGCTGTCTACAGATAATTTGAGCCATTTTATTCACACAGCCTTTTGTTAAGACTCCGATCAGACTGTGCGGGCACACTCCTTCGTGCACGTTTGAAATTTTTGTGCCAAACACATCATCAGTACTCATTTTCATTAGTTTTGTAGCGTCACGTCAACCTATTAATATGTTTATTCTTTTTGATATGTATTCATATGGTTCCTTAGTGACCCAGTGGTCTGAGCGGTGGGCCCCGAAAAAACACGTAGATTTCGTGTATGAATACCGTCCGCTGTTTTTTTTCCGCTTTTGTACTTGTGCAATGCATTTAAGAGCCCCAGCCCGGTATATGCAAATGTGACACCTAAGAAACGCTGTGACAAAAGTAAAATTTTGTTAAAAGCGGCTTTTCAAGGGAAAATCAGATCCATTGTGGAAAAAAGTTTAATTTCAAGTCCGTCCACTCTGTTATTTAAAAGCTCTAGCTTAATGTTTACGACGACTTCTTTTATCTTTTCTCGATAATTTGATCAACAATCGGGTCGAGTTTTGAATGAAATGGAAGGGTAGAAATGCAATATCGATAATTTGGCCGAATTGGACGAAAAAAAGAGAAGAAATTCTAATACTTCCCTTTAATAAATCTACGATTTTTCCGTTTGTGTGTCTTTATGGTCCAATTATACGCTTTAAAATCCACATCAGTCAATTAATCGATAAGATTGAATAGGTGATTGGTTTGAATGATTTCGAAGCGCAGAATGAGTTATTAAGAGTGTTTTTGTAGATCGGAATACTTGTCATTTACACGATGGTGTAAACTGCATCTTTACTGACTTGCAAAGGAAGCGCATATCGTAAAAATGTTTGTTTTCTCATATTTTTAAAATGAAATAAGATGGCTTTTTTTCTATTTTTAATGCAAAACAAGAATATACACACAAGTTTTTGCACCAACACTTTTCCATCAAATTTAAATGATGACACAACATTTCATTTTGAAATGACTGGAATACAACTTTTAATTCACGCGCAAAACAATTTTAGTGGCAGGGGGAATTAGATTTTGAAAAGTAAAGCGCATTTTCAACAAGTCTTTAACGGACATATTATAACTACTTTTCTTTTTTATTTATCGAAATAACAAACTTAAATGTATTGATATCTCCCAGAACGCGAAGGAAATGAGTTCATTTTACCATTGGTTCAATAAAAATAACATTCACAGTGACTTTGCGTCACTAATACTCTCATAAATAAAAATGAATATATATATATATATATATATATATATATATATATATATATATATATATATATATATATATATATATATATATATATATATATATATATATATATATATATATATATATATATATATATATATATATATATATATCTTCAGGCGACAAGGATCGGGCACTTTTATAGATCTAGTTTAATAATCGACTAAACTGTGACCTTAAAATTACCAAAATTTAAGTAATGGTATAGATAACGAAAACCCAGTAATCTGGTTTTACCAAGATGGGTTTGACATATATTATTAATTATCCTAATCATATCGCTCAAAATCATTCGAAAGCATCATCTCAGTGCCCCATTCAATGATTCCAAACACTCACACCATTCAAAAATTTTATAACAATGAAAATTTAATTCATCGTCTGTTTTTTCTGTCAATACACACAAAAAGAATAATTCGTAGTTGTTGATAAAGGGGACAAACTTATCGACATTGTATTACCACACTGTAAAAAACATTAAAAACTCACCCCATCCATATTTCAATTTCATTGCGAAATCATTCCAATTTCGTTCTCCTTATCAATTTCACGATGTTGCTCACATGTAACTCGCCCTCAACGATTTTTTGTTTAACATGTATGCGAGCAGGGATGAAAAAAGTATTTCAAACTGCCATTTTCTTTTGGGATGATTTCACTGTACGTAAGTAAAATTAACAAAAATATCTAATCAATATTTGATCAATATTCGATATCGCCCACACACGATAAATTAATTTGCCAATCTCGAGACAATATAATCGATCATTTTTGGCGATATTTGGGATGGACTCATTTGTGACCCGTCACGCGAAAAGAGACCATCTGGGTAGAGCGTAAAGTGTCGACCCTAGTCAGACTGCGCTGACTGCGCCGACTGACTAGGGTCAAACTTTTGGCACGGTGCTTAATTTCTGAATCTAGAATTATCAATCTGGTAGAAGATTTTTTTTAATGCGACCTCTGGTTGACCTATGCTGGAACAAATCTTTTTTTCAATTATTCATTTTACGGAATTCTCGGATGGTCCCTTTTCGCGTGACGGGTCACATTTTGTAAGGGTTCATTATTATTATAAATGTAATTGATCGTTTTAAGTTTGCTTATAAACGAAGGCCAACTTCTTGGTCGGAAACCAGAGGGCGTGGCTTCATGCATCACTTTTTCATTAGTCTAGTATAACTAGAATCTTTATATATGCTAGACCAGCCTGGCGTTCTAGTCTATAACAGTCACGCGTTATCAATGATCCACCCTGAGTGAACGTGACCTGATTCACGGTACAAGTGGTTACGTGACTGGATACAAAACCATGCGCTATTTGATCAGCTTTTTTTATTATTTAAAGCCCCGTCACACTGTATGATAAATCGATAAAAGCCTAGAATACTCAACAATGCATAAATAATATATAGTGATGTGGTTTTCTTTTAAGCATTTTAAATGGTTTCAACTAGGGTTTTCTAGATTTTTGTTTTTTTTTGTGTGTAAAAGTGGCTTTTAAGAGGTCTTTAGCCGTAAAGACATTTTTTTTATTGAATTGTATTTGTCGAGTGATTTGACATTGATACAAAAGTTATATTTGGAATATAAAGAAAGCTATTGTTTTTGGAGTTAAACGTTGTATTATGTGTTATGATCACCTGGCGGGGCTTAGCTGTGATTTAATTTTGTTAGTATACTTTTCAATAATTTGGGCTCTTTCAAAAGAAAGTTGCCAATCACCACTAACCGTGTATATAACTGTATCCTAAAAACAAAGAAGTTAACTTACTTGGTAAAAGCAAGTCGAGTATTAAATCTCGTAACTTCAGCTTAGATCAAGTGAAGTTTCGAGGGTATGGTTGATATGCCTAAAGCCGTGGGTTGTCTTTTATCTGTGGCATTAAAAAAATATTGAATGAAGATAGGAAACATTAAATTCCTTCACAGTTAATTCTGCAAAAGGATTATTCGTATGTTTTGATTAAATTTGCTTTGATAAATGAGATTAGTCCATCAAAATTCAACATAATTGATCTTTTATCTAAAATTTTCGGAATTTCTGAATTTAAAAATGGAAGTCTTCTAAAATAAATGGATTGGAGTATTTATTTTCATTTTTTAAAGTCCAAATTTTAGGACGAGGCTTAAGACATACTATGCATGTAAAGCATCCTATTTCTTTAGACCTGTGTCATCCCAGTATTGTCCTTAATTTAAACTACTTTTTAGACAGGCCACGGATAAAGGAAAATCAAGTTTTTCATATGTTGTGTATAGTTCCTTAACATAAAATTCAATTATTCCTAAAGCAAGGAAGTCACACATAAGTAGACTGTCAAAACAAACACAAAATGGTCAAGTTATTTTCAAGCTCTCAAATTTTTTGGTTTGATGACGTCATCGCAGTTGTCCAGAGATATTTTTAGAAATACCCACGGAATTAGGCAAATATAGCATATAGTTACGTACCGACGTTTAACGTTTTAAGTTTAGATTGTTGATTATTTTCAAGAGTAAATTAATATCAAAAGAGCTGATTTACATTAACCTTACAGCGTCCCGTAACTTAGGCTCTACCCTGACACGGCAAATCATGGATTATAATTTAGGTTAAATGAGCTACTAGTAGTTTTACATAGGTTAGGTCACATAAATCCGGCCATCCGGCGATTGGAGAACCGCTGCTATCAATCGTATTTAAAACAGAATTAATTTTGACTGTTGCTCTGCCTTAGTTTCATCCAAATTTGACAAATTATTTCGTGGCTTATTCAAAAGGTAATTGTAGCGTTTAGCAACGATTTGCCGTTTGATTTATCTCCAAGACCATATGTGACATTTTGGGGACGAAATCTGAGCCGAACTGTCAAGTCGGAGATTAAAGTGCGGTGCAAGCATTGCACCAATTGACCTATTCGGGACATATTAAATACAATAAGGAACGTCGTTAAATTAATATTCACCTCGATCAACACCATTCTAAATCATTCACTCAGCACCCCATTCATTTATTCCAAACACACACTCAAATTATTCAGAAACCCTCCGAAATAATTCGAAAATATCCCAGATGTGTTCACAAACTTCCCCAACTTCATTCAAATCGAACAATTCATTCATTGTTCGAAATTATCGATATTTCTCTAATGCTTTTCGGTGGTTTATCGCGAAAAACGGTAGATTATCACTTGATAATATCATCGCAAAAACAGTGAGATTATCAAAAACTTATACCCTAGTTTTGTGCATTTCATCCTATCTGACGTCATCTATGCGGGGCGAAATAAGTGATGTCACAATGAACGTTGCATAGCAATCACGCGCAAAATGACGCGCTTTACGAAAATATGTCCTAGAAATTTAACATTTTGTCTCATTTTTGCATTAAAGAAATAGAATAATCGTTTGTTTTTCGTGTGAGATCGATTAATATTTCATTTCGTGAACAACAAAAGCTATATTTTCACTCGTGGCTCCGTCAAGTTCTGTCGAAATTGGCGATATGTGTTATCATCCCTGAATTTCATAAAAAAATCGCTCATTCGATAGCGTCCCGAAATCATTCTAAAATCCTTCGATTTAAAGTTTTACCATGTTCTTAACTGTACACCTACGAAACTAATCATTCAAAAATCATTCAGCTTGTCAATCACACGATGTTGTCAGTTGTAAATACACCTTCATCACCAGTATCGATACCTTTTTTTTTTGACGATTCAAACCTCAAATTACTTTTTTATCTGATGCATAAATTGCTCACTATTTTGCAATTGATGTTGTGTACAACCTCGAATTTACTGTATGAATCACGCATGTTTGACTATTTTCACGTATAATTCGTAACCCATAAACACGAAAGCTTTTAATGTGTTGATTAGAAATATACGGCGGATTTAAGTGAAATAATCAACTTAATCTTTAATAAGGGTAAGCATGAGTGAGTGACTTTAATGTTGTTTTTCTTACTTTGATTCGCACTTAAAATTTGATACTTTAGAAGAAAAAACCTGGACTGTGTTAAATATAACAAAGCGCTTGCGAGCGCCCGAATCTTTGAACTTATTTGGGGCGTCCCCGAAATATCCTAATACAGTACTTCTGTTCAATCATTATCATTTTGTGCTTTTAACTTGTTGGGAACAATATAATAGCGTCTATGTTATGATATTCGAATGTGCTCTTAGGAACCCAGTCCTAGGTTTAAGATGACAAAACGGTTCAAACTGTTTGTCAATTATACCTCGCGATGTACGTTCGCATGCATGAAAAGCGGGGTTATATTGGCAAATAATTTTCACCGTTTTATCATTCTGAACACTGGGTAGGCTTCTATTTATTTTTAGAATGTGACCCGTCAAGCGAAAATCGGCCATTTGGTAGTACTTGCGCACTCAGAGCCAGGCCTATTTCCTCTTGGCTGATCTTCTGAATCTAAAATGGCCATTCAACCTTCCTGTATGAAACAAAACCTACTTTACACCAAAAGATTTGGAATAAAACTTTCTTAAGCTTTTGTGGAAAAGTTTCTTCTACTTTAACTACAAATCATTTTCATGTGAGGGTTGCAACACTCTTTTCGTTATGCTTGTAAAATGACAATTGAGCCTGTGCGTGAGATTTCCAACAAATTTATATATACATAGCAAAGACTCTCACATTCTGACCAGAGTCTTCACTATGCATTTAGTACATATTTAAGGTCTAAAAGAACTTGTACACCATCAGGTAATATTACATTTACAGAAGATGGCTGTCTACGCATCTCTATGTTTGCATCTCATGCACATTTCAAATTGTTGGCAGTGTCACGGACAGGCTCAATTTGGTGTGACATTGTTTTCCTCTTGTCATTGTTTGGTCTTTTTTTGAATGTGACGTGGTCTTTAACCAGTATGACTTACTTAATTAAGAGCGACAAAGTCCTGGTCTTTGAAGTATAGAATAACGGTCAAGTACTGAAGACTGAAGTAATAGTATGTTTCCATTCGAACTACTGCACAAGTGTCGTTATGAACTTCATGAAATTGACAAGCTGAATGATTTGAAATGATTTCGGAATAATACTGAATGAGTGTGGAGAGCGAGTTTTGAATGAAATTTAAGGAAGATAATGTTATATCGCTAATTTCACCCAAGTTTGGCGGAATTGTCGAAATCTTATTAACCCCCCCCCCCCCCCTTCACACACACACACTCACCCCACCCCAATAAAAAGACTGAGTATTTTCCAATATGTGTGTCTTTACATACCAATCACGCGCTTTAAACTTCACACATATAAAGATCGTAGAATAGTTCGATCAATTTCAAATAAAGGATGAAAGTTTTGAACGATTTCGAATCTTCGGATTGCTTTTATAATTTCGGTGCACTTTTTGCGAATTTGGTGAGTGTTTGGAATAAATGAATGAAGCACATAGTGTCCGATTAAGAATGCTTTTGATATACATGTAGGTGAATGTCGATTTCACGATGTTACCCATTCGGAACATCACTCGGCCATTTCCGTAAACTACAACATACCTCGGATGTATGTAAGGCGGATGGGTATGTAACAAAATCGTGCATTTTGTTAGGCGGAAACAGTGTAAGAAAAACTAGCACTGTAGATTTATTTTTTTTTTACAGTAAATAACGGCTGAAAAATCTTAATTTTTGAGAATGACGAATCATTCTCAAAAATTATGATTTTTTTCAGCCGTTATTTAAGAATCTATAGTTATAAATATAAGGATTCGATGAATTCACGTCAGTGACTTAGACGAGTAGCGTTGGCGAAGTCGAATGTTTTCACTCACAGTTTCGAGGGCTAACGCCATTTTACGTGACGTCATCGAGTTTTTCCAAGGGTTTCCCGTAATTTTTAAAAATAGCCCGTCTATGTACATCCGAGGTTGATCGTGAGATTTGCCGAGTGGTGTTCCGAATGGATGTTACCAGCAGTAACTATTTTATCAATAACTAAGATGTCTTTTCGCTTCTTTATCAAGCTCGTTATCCAACCATCTCTCCATCTCTTCGTCAATCTGCACCCCTCCTCCGTCCTTTCCCCTTTCCATCTCAATTTGGCTGACTACTTATCATTCGTCTATTGTTGGAAGACAAATGACACTTGTCACAATCACTTTTGTCAAATACAGGGATAAAGTTGGCCGCGCCGGAGATCAAACTATCGACACAAGGATTGAAAGCTCAACGCATTACCGACTGAGCTTAGTGTTGTGAGTAGATGATTCATATACAGTTAAAACATTGTGAAATTGACAAAGTGGATGATTTTGGAATGAAATTTATGATTGTGATGAGTGTGTTATGAGAGACCACTCTTACCACTGTCCTGCATAGCTTCGTAGTTTTAAATACAATGTCTACAATGTCGTCAAATTTTGACGAAATAAACGCTATTATATTACCCCCCTTATATTTCATCCAAAAACGTTACACACGCTAATTCCGCAATCATTCAAAAGTAATTCAAGCTGTACAAGATGATAGTATCATGCAAGATGTTAGGATTTTTTTTTTATCTTTCTGTAATCAAGAAATCACACAAACGGCCCTGCTTACACATATAAAATATAGACACTGTCCTGCACGCATCAGTGCGATGATTAGACTGACCAGAGTTGACCCTTACTACCTTCTTTTTGAATCTAGAATGTTTAATCTATCCAACCTTTTTCGAGTACCAGCCGCCACCATAGCGCAGTTGGTTAGGCATAAGACTTCCAATCTGGAAGTCGTGAGTTCGATCCCCGGTGGCGGCAAATATCCTTTCCGACGTTTGTCTCTCACCAATTGGTTGATATAATCGTAAACCTATGTGAGATAGCAGTCGGAGGCTAGGAAAGGGTGTAATGGTAGTACAGGTGAAAGAAATACCAGGAATCCATTGTTAGGTGCTCCGGCCGCCGCGATATAACTGCGAAATTGTTGAAAGCGGCGTAAAACCCATTCAAACAAACAAACAAACAAACAAATTTTCGAGTACCAAATTATTAGGTCTAGTTGCTCAACAAGCCCTTCGTTCAGGATGACAAAACAATGTAGACTGTTTACCAATTATACCCAGCTTTGCACGCAAGTACACGTGCAAAGCTGGGTATAATTTGGAAACAGTTTGTACCATATGGTTCGCTTGAACGCAAGGCAGTGTTCTTTTTTTAATTGTTTGCATCTCGGAGATCCAAGATGGTCACCTTTTGCGCGGTAGGCATAGGAAGATTTTGTGCGGTGAGCCATGAAATCTACTTATAACGGTTAAAATTCGAGTTCTATTATTTCAAAATAGAAAATACAGGTTTAAGAAATACCATAAAAAGATACAAATTACCTTTCAAATGAAACTTATTGCTTGTCCTAAATCGTAAGGTTTACTCATGCGTGTAGTTTCAAAGTTGAAAAGGAGGGATCACATTCAATTCCTATCAGATGCTTTTTAAATATACCCGGTATACATATGGTAATTGACTCAACGCCTACGTCAGAGCTCAGTTTTGAAAATACACTTATAGCGATCGGATTAAGATTGCGTCGATGAGTATTTATAGGGAGGTGAACCGAAAGTATTCTCTATTTATCAATGTAACCTACATTATATGTTGCTTTTCTAAGTATCCTTCGTTTAACTGACACAAAAAGATTATATTGGGTAACTGGCCTACTTTTGACAATGTTTCGACACGCAAATGAAGGCTGCGCCGTTTGATATGTATATACTTAGAAAGTGAGTTACAGAATAGCGAGATATTAGTTGTGTGTATCAAAGTTATGTGTCAAAAATGTGTGTGTTCAAAATATTTGGCTATTGGATTCAGAGACGCGTTAGATATTGAAATTATTCTCGTTTCGTTATAATATTTTATATTCCGACGATACTTTAGTTTCAGAAATGTGAATATGCTTCGCCATTTCTTACAATATAGCCTTTGTTGTTCACTTAATGAAGTATAAATCGATCTTACACTGACATAAACGATTATCCTATATATATCTTTTATGAATTTTTTATTGCAGGTGACGGGTGCAATAAGAATGGAAATTCGTTTTAGATGATAAATAGTGTAAAAACACCATTAGTAAAATAACAAAGTGGAAAATGACTGCATCAGACGAAATTAAGCTGGACGGTAACCAGACGGAAGCCCAGAAAGGCGATGAACGGACAAAAGATAAAATACGCAATGGAAACAAGGTCGAATTCATGGTTGAGAAAGACCCGGCGAAGATAGAAAATGCTGCAGATACAAATGACAAAGACAATATTGACATGATAAAAAGGGAGAAAGAATCTCATACTAAAGAGGATGAATCTAAAGACGCCGATAAAGATGACGACGATGATGACGTAATGGATATGGACATGATGACGCCAGAGACGGAGGTTATGATGCAGCTAGAGAAGTCACAGAGTGATGCTTGGTTTCCTGACGGCGGGTTTGGTTGGGCTATTGTCATTGGTGGAGTCATTATACATATTTTCATAGGTAAGGAATTTTGTCCCCTATCCGATTAAATCTTCATTTTGTTCAAACAAATTGCCAATTATATAATTACTTCAACCAGTCAGGCTCATATTTTTCCAACAACCATTAAGCAAAAAGCAGGCAGTGAAGGCTGCATTCATAGACTAAGCTTATTGTCAGAAAAACATAATATATTGGGTTATATTACTATACAACAAGGGCTTGTGATGATATGGTCCTTGTCACTGGAGAAACCAAGATTTCAACTTAGAACCGAAGATTCAAGGGCCTTAGAAGTAAACACTTCGTAAAATCAGCTCTCATGGAAAATACGAAAACCTTAAAATTTGGTTCTCATCGGTAAGCATAAGGTATTATAAGTACATTAAAGGTACATTAAAAAAAGTCTGATTTCATTTCTCACATCATCTAAAATTACGTGTAATTCGGTAAACATGTCCTTATTTGCTATTGTACAGGCGGCTTCATGAAGTCAAGTGGAGTGATGTACATTAAACTGAAGGACAAGTTTAATCAGAGCGCTGTCGCCACGGCTTGGGTTTTCTCCTTGTTTACAACCTTCTTACTCATGATGGGTAAACACTTTTTTGTATTTGTGACTCGTCACGCGAAAGAGGGTCATCTGGATAGTGCGTAAATTGTTGATCCTAGTCAGACTGCGCGGATTGCTATTTATATCCAATTTTGTTCGACCTGAACAAAATTATCGAAATTGGATTACCTTCCGTGGATTTCACTCAAAAGTCACTCAACACACTCATTCTATCTCTTTTCAAAAACATTCCAAAATCATTCATCTTGTCAATTTCATGATGTTCTAAACTGTTCGTAACGTGTATACCCTAGTCAGGCTGCAGGGACTTCACAGGCTTGCTAGGGTCGATACTTTAAGCAGTTGGCTGGCTTTCTGAAGTCAGAACGACCATTTAACCTTCCCGAAAAAGAACTTGTAACCAGTTACCCAAAAAGGGACCATCTGACAATTGTGTAAAGTGTCTACCCTTGTCAGACTGCGCGGATTACGCAGACCAGGGACTCTAAATATTATAGGGTCCGTGCGCAAACTGACTAGTGTCAAAACTTTTCGCACATTTCTAATTTTCTTAATCTAGAATAATTAATCTACCTTCCTGTGAATTTTTTTGAAATATGACCCCTGGTTAACACTGTTCTAAAACCAATCTCTTTTTAAAACATTTATTTTACAAAGTTCCCAGATGGTCCCTTTTCGCATAACGGGTCAAATTTCTGAGGTGAGACATCCGATTGACTCTTCCTGGAACCACTCTTTTTTTTTCAATTACTTATTTATCGTGTGTCTTAGTGGTCCCTTTTTGCGTGTCGAGTTAAAGATACACGAGAAAATCAGATTCCTTTAACGTGTACTTGAACAAGCAAAGTCTGATTCTAGGTATACTAGTTGATATATTTATAAAAATAGAACTCAGATTGATTTTAATCTCTGTCTCATATTAATAATTGATAGTTGTAAATCGATGTTGCATCATTTTAGCGTAATATTAAGTTCATGTATTTGATATTGATATCATCAACCTAGCGCCCGCGCGTACATCAGTTTGTCCTGGCATAAAAATTTTCTCCTCGCACTTTGGAAATAAACCCTTGTTTGCAATAATGATATCCAATTTGCAAATATTAGATTTACACATGTAGGATGATGACTTTTTTAACCCTTTCCTGTCCAATCCCTGTTTTTACGTCCCTAATATTTTGTAATTGAGAGAATATTGTAGAAGAGGATATTGTTTGTGACAAACAATTTCTTCTTTTTCTACAAAATTTTCTACCCTACAGAATGGTTATTTTTCAGATTAAATCCACTTTAAATTTTCGTCTGCAAAATCTTTGAATTTGGACAGGTTCAAAATTTTGTAAAACAGGAAAGTGTTTAAGACATGTCTTAAATTTCCTGCTTATAATAAGTAGAATTTAGTTAGCTCTTCAAATCATTTACAATGTACTAAGAAACTTTCTTATGGTATTAAATAAATAAATAAATAAATAAATAAATAAATAAATAAATAAATAAATAAATAAATAAATAATGAATAAAATGATAAAAAATGCATATGATAGAGATGTGTGTCTTTATTGTAAGTTTGAAATTTGTCATGTCAAAAACAATCTTGTGAATTTGAATTAAATGTTGCTTGGATATTTCGTTTATTCGATATTTACAATAAATTGTGTCTATAATAATTATATAATATTCAATATGTTTCAGTTCCCTTTAATATCAAAGTTTACAATAAGAATTAAAGGGTCAAAGACAAATGAGCTTGTGCGTGACATTTCCAACAATTTCAAACATGCACAAAGCAAAGACTCTGGCCGGCCTGTGTAGCCGCACAGTCTGTCTAGACTTTTTGCTATGAGTTCTGTACAAATGTAGCTAGGTAAGGTCTTTATCCGTTATAATAAGATCAATCAATATTCTTAATGCATTGTGTGGTTGGCTAGACTGCACAGTCTTTGTCCAACATGCACACATGAAATTGTTGGAAATGTCACGCACCGGCTCAAATAATTGTTTAAAATACAGCGTTTTTTCTGTTTCCAGGACCTGTAGCAAGCGCTCTTTGTCACCGGTTCACCTGTAGAACGGTTGTGTTTTGGGGTGCACTGCTGTGTTTTGTTGGTATCATTCTATCTGCGTACGCACCAAACCTACAGTTTCTGTATTTTAGTTACTGTGTTGTGGGAGGTAAGGCCATTTTGCAGGCGATGTCATTAGAACGATCACCTCTATTTGGGTATTCTGCGTAATTAATGAACTGGCAGGGCGGGGCTTAACCGTGACGTAAATTGGCGAGTCTACTTTTCAATACTTTGGGTTCTTTCAAAATTTAGTCGGTGATCATCGTTAACGCGTGCAAATAACTGTATCCTAAAACCTATAGGGATCACGTGCTTTGAGAGAGTGAACACATTTCATCGTTTGGTTACCAAGGCCTCGTAACTTCAGCTTTATTAAGCTGAAGTTACGAGGATTTGGTTACCTATCTACGATTTAAGGTCTCGAGTTATTTTAGATAAAAGCTGATTTCCCTTAACCTTAAGTGCAACGACCCGTTACTTAGGCTCCACCCTGCCAGGGTATTAATTTTGGATAATACCTTATTGATAATTGGCTAGTATCCAAACACTAATAGTACAATGTACAAGGATTAACATTCTACAAGGTGGACGTTTTGCCCTTGATCGTAACTTAATTCCACTTCTAGCTTCATTATAATCACTAGTTAAGCGAGCAACCGGAACACACTTGTGACTATATAATATTATGAATAAGCTTAAAAAGTTTGAGTTTCGGTCTATCTTACACTTCCACTTTCATAAGTGCTTGTTATTTCTACACATGTATATGCATTAACAAATATATCTATCTGTACAGGTTGAACCTTTTTCAGGGTTTGGCCGCTGCCTCACGTACACCCCAAGTCTCATTATAATCACCAGTTATTTCAACAAGCGGCGGGGACTGGCTGTAGGACTTGCTACTGCTGGTGTCGGCCTTGGAATGTTTTCTTTTCCACCACTATTAGGTAAGAAGCAATAGTAACAAAAATATTAATTTTGTGGATTCGCATAAGGGTATGATTAAATTAACATTCATCTCGATCAAATCCCATTCCAACCACTCGCTCAGCGTTCCATTCGTTCATTCCAAACACTCACTCAAACCTTTAGGAAACGTTCCAAACATTCTGAAAAAAATAGTGTCAACAACATCATTCAAATTAATAAAGCTAGATAAAAAAATCGGGATTTCTTTGACGTAATTGAAATTGTAAGCGTCTAATATGGTTTTTTAAAAAATAGGAATCTATTGATAGAACTTGTATGCCTATTTTATTTATGTTATCAATATCGCTAATTTTGTTCAACCAGAATATTGGATTACCTCCCTTAAAATTCACCCAAAACTCGCTCCACACTCATTCAATGTCATCCCAAAATCACCCAACTGGTCGATTTCACGATGTCGTTAACTGTACAATCTGTAATGAACCGACCCACGCTCACCAAAACTTCTTCTTTTCTTCTACAGAGGGTTTGTTTGGTACGTATGGATATGAAGGCGCCATGTTGTTGCTGGCTGCCATCAGCCTAGAGTCTCTAGTTTGTGCGGCCTTGTTTAGACCTCTCGAACTTCACAAAAAGATTACCAAAACAAGACGAATAAATGAGTAAGTAATTCATAAAATTAGATTTTACACATTAAAAAATAGATTTTACACTAATGATATCCTTATACATATACATGTATCTATTTGATGTTTATATGTGACCTGTCGCACAAGAAGACGACCTGGGAACTCTATAGAATAAATGTTTAAATTATAGATTGGTTCTCGTGAAGGTCAACATAATGTAAGATTTTTTCGTCAAATTTTACCCAATAATTAGAATTAAATTACATTCCAAATGACCTAGTATAAGTGTTGAAATAGCAACGGATTTTTTGAAAATGTCACGCATATGCTCATAACGTTCTAATTCCAATTCAATTCTTTATCTTCTAGCCTCGTTGTCATGGCTCGACGGGGAAGTGTAGACGCACGAAAATTTGTTGGAGAATTGACGGGTGTGAAGCCGCGTAATAAACTTCTTGAGAGGACAAAGGGAAACAACTGGCATGGCAGTAATACATTTTCATCAACGACAGAGTTCACGTTCATAGTTCCAGAACCCAGACGAAAGTCTGTTTTTTACGACAAAGTGTCGAGAATTAAACAAGTTTTCAAGAAGACTGAAGAAAACGAGAAAAAGAAGCCTTTTTTCGAGTTCAGTCTACTTAAAGACTTTCCATTTTTGACTTTATGTCTCGGGATCATGTTTTTCACGATGTCCATGATGTCTGTGTTCGTTTTTCTACCTCCACTGGCGAAGAGTAAAGGTGTCACCCAGATGCAATCATCCTACCTCGTATCCATAATTGGTGTCAGTGATTCCATAGCTAGATTTACTTCCGGTTTTATACTTGATCTCAAACGTGTTAAAAAGTACAGACTTCTAGTCTATAATGGCGTCATGTTTGGCGTCGGTATGGTCTCCATGATAATGCCGTCACTGGAATCGTTTCTGGGGTTTGCTGTGGTATCGGTGTGTTATGGACTGCTGGCCGGGACGTACGTGGCCCAGAAATCGGTTGTTGTTGTTGATGTGTTGGGGTTGGAGAAGATGACAAGTTCATTTGGATTGTTATTGGGATTTCAAGGATTTGGATCCCTGTTTGGACCAACTATTTCCGGTGAGTTTCGATCTTTAGCTCCCTTTAGTACAAAATGCAAGTTGAGCATTGTCACCCATCGTCGTCCGTCTGTCAGTCTGTGAGTCCTTAAACCCTTCAATCTCTTTAACAAGCATGATTATAGGATTAAAGTCGGAAGATGCGTTACTTAGGTCCATGTCTTCTAAAGTAGTTAAAGAATTTTATAAACGTAAAGAAAAAAAATGATTACCATGGTAATAAAGAGATTTAAACGACAATATTGAAAATATCTAAGAATATTTTTTATAGCAAACCAGTGCCTTGTTTTACGAAACATCTTACAATCATTTTATGCGTATAACAAAAAATAAAGTTGCTTCTACAGAAGTAACTAAGTATCAAATTCTGCCTTGCATCATCTCATAGGAATCGTCTTCTAAAGACGATTTCAATGAGATATTGCAAGACAGAATCTTACAATGAATTAAAACGTCAGATACGTTTTGTGATTTTGACTTACGATTAATTTTTTCGTAAGATATTAAGTACAACGGGTCCCAGAAGGTTTAAAGGTCATTCGAGGGTCTCGCCCTGTATAAACATTAAATACAGTCTTGGCCTACCATTTCCATTTGTCGTTTTGACCCCTAACATGACTCGACTGTGGTTTGTATCCTTCATTTCGTTTTTTTAATTATCAACTCGGCTCACTAAGAGTGTAAAAGAGTTTAATTGTAAAATACTATTTTGGTCATAGTTTGGTTTGTGAGGATTGTGAATTAGGACAGAATTTGCGATGTCACCAAATATGACACTAACATTTGGGTCAGCTCATGGTACAGTTGATATTGTTCGAGCGACCACCGCCTTTAAGCAACCACTTTTATTAGCGATCGTCATAAATGTCCCTTAACCGTAGGCAAAATTTTGAAAAACTGGACATTCTTAAACGAAAAATTGTTTATTATTGAATCTTATATCGTTGGATCCCATTAGAATAGTCTCAATGCGTTCGAACGTCATATGTGTCTGATTGGTACGTGATGACACACAATGTTAAGTACGTTTAAATGGGAGACACACGCTATCCAATAATATTGTGGAATTATTAATTTGAATGAAATGCTGATCTTTTCGAACTGGTTTCGATTTTTTTGAATAATTTTCGGATCATTTTGAGGGATTTTTTGTGTGTGTTTTTAAAGCCGCGAATGGTTCGCTGAATGAGTGACTCAGATTGGTTTTGATTGGAATGATTGTCAATTTTCACGATATTGTTTACTGTAAAATTTAGGTTAAAACATTTACTATACGTCCTTACGAGTAATTTATTTGCAAAGTCATTTCACTAGCGTAATTAACACCCGTGTAATTTTAATATTCAACGGTGCTATTTCACTCCTGCGACTGAAGATATATTTTAACTTGTTTTCCACATTAACGCTTCCGACAACTTCATATATTTAGGAGCGTCAAAAGGAGGGATTTAATGGAAGAGTAAGTTGCATCGTGAAATTGAATCGCATTCCGTTCAAAAGCATTCTGAGTCGCTGAATCAACGCTCCAATTATTTACTACACACATTCAATCAAACCATTCATAAACGTTCCAAAATCACTTATAATACTAGATCAACAACTAAATTCAAAATAAAGACTGCTACGAAATTCATAATTTTATTGATTTTATCGGTTTTTCGAAGCGTCCAATTGGTTCGGAAAGGCATTAAAAGCTGTTGGTAGCATTGGTATGCATATTTTATCAAAGGGAGGGTATTAGATATAGCTACTTTTGTTTAATTTCGAACAAAATTAGTAATATTGGATTATCTCCCTTTATTTTCATTCAATACGCACCCCTTTCGCGAATTCAATTTCATTTCAAAACCTTTCCAATAACATTCATCATGTCAATTTCACGATTTTCTTAACTGTTATGGATTTATATCTGTTTCAGGTTTATTTCGTGACTTATTCGGTACTTACGACCAAGCCTTTTATTTCGGTGGTATTGGAATATTCTTTGGTGGTACTATTTTATTGACAGGAAACATATGGAAAATTATCCGTGATAGACGTGAACGCCGACGCAAGAAACGCCAGGATGACGCTGACGTCGATTGTTAAATCGTGTTTTCTTAAACAAAGATATCAACGTTTTTGTTATTTCCTAGAATATGATCGGTTTCCCTTTTTAGACCAAGACTTAATTTCGTGATTTAAAACTACAATACTTATGTACATATGAATAATTGTCCGCAAATTTTGATGAAAAAAGTTAGCACTTGATGACCCCAACGGCGTAACCACAGATTATTAATGCTATAGTTTTTACCTTTAGTCGCCGTTCATCGATTTGCAGTTCTTTTATGTCAAAAGTCGGATATTTTGCAGACAAATGACGTTTCAAAATCTGAGGATTGTAATAAGCATTTTTTCTGCTATTTCCATAAGATTTTCTTCAGTATTTTAAAAACACGTGAATGTAATTCACGAGACTATACATGAAGGGGACAAGACCGAATTTTGATACAAGATACCAACGAAGCCGGTATTCTTGCTACTCCCAAAACGCCTAAGTTTGTGTAGATTGGTACATAAGTGAATTAAAAAAAACTATGGAAAAGATCAAATTGCAGTTTTTTAAAAGGAAAATTGCTGGTCTGTTCAACACGTTGTTTTGAGAATTGAATGACACAATGTCCTATTTGCAATATATTTCATGACAAAGTACATGTATTTTATTGTTTCTTATGGTTATTATGATTATTAAACAAATATGTCACTATAAGAGTCTTTTACCTTAAACGCATGATCGTTAGACCATACCAAAGCAAAGCATTATTACATGAAATTCGCCCTGAATTCAGGATGACAAAAGCGTTTCAAATTGTTTGAAAATTATATCCCGCTTTGCACGTACACTTGCGTGCAAAGCGGTGTAAAATTGGCAAAAAGTTTGCACCATTTTGTCATCCTGAACGCAGGGTCGATCTTTGATATGTAAAGGGAGGGAATATTAATTTGAACCTGACCTTTATACAGAATACATAAGTAGCCTCATGAATACGATTCCGGAGATACTTCGGCCCGTGGAGATCAAGTATCAATTTTCCGTTATACTGTACAAATGACAGGGGTGTGTGAACTATCAAGCATATGGGAAACCAAATTTCAGCATAACAGTAAAAATATATTGGCGATTACGGGTTAACTTAAAACTTACACGTGCGCGCCAACTTTACGATTGGATTCCGCGGGTTAGTCGTGTTTTGCTGAAAGGAACGGCCGATATTTAATTTAATTAAATCACATAGGCTAGGTTCAGGTCAATATGCTCCCACTTTACCTTATGAAAAGGTGTACGACTACGTGTATTGCTTTTTTTTTTTTTACAAAAGTTATAATTTGTCTCAGACTTGTACATCAGTTCCCTTTTCAATTCTAACTGGTCTACATTTGTCTTCCGCAAGTAGAACGCCTAAGATGGGTGACGGGTCGTTGGTGGCTCTGTTGAAACATTGTGGTGTTACAGTAACATCGTGAAATTGACCATCATCTCAATTAAAACCATTCTAAATCACTCACTCAGCGCTCCATTAATTTCAAACCACTCAAAAACTCAAAAAATGACTCAAAGAGGAAAGATCAGCAACTAAACTCAAAATAAACTTAGCTAGGAAAAAAGGCGATTTCGCTGACAAAATTGAAATTGTATAAGTCTTATTGGTTCCTGAAGAAAGGGGAAGCTATCAATAGAACTTTTCTTGCATATTTCATTAAAGAGGGATAAAAAATATAGCTAATTTTGTTCATCACAAACAAAAATTGCGATATTTGATTACCTCCCGTTAATTTCACTCAAAACTCACTCACCACATTATTCAATTTAATTCCAAAAACATTCCATAATCATTCATCTAGTCAATTTCATGATGTTGTTAATTGTACTAGGGTAAAAACGACTGAAAACAATGAAGTCAATTAAATGTGGTAACAACATGTTTATTGGGCGACATTAGATAATTCTTAATCTAAATGTAGCACGTTGCATAAAATTTGATTTACAAGATACTGTTTTGCTTGTGTTGCTTCTTCTCATAATTTCAAAGGAGATTGGTTAACATATTATAAATTCTGAATGAAAAAAACGAATCTTTCTCCTTATTTTGTTAAAAAATATTTAGCCTCTAACGATCACACCTCTGGTTATACATTTAAAGACGGTGAAAGAAAGAGGGGCATATAGCATCACGCAAATATGTCGTCTGCTTCTCAATCTTCTCGAAGACTCCATTATCAAATTAGATTTCAGGAATTTTTGGTGAACGAACTTCGTTCACCAGTGTTATACTATGTTAGGAAAATCCTGTAGGATCTTAATGATTTGAAATAAAGTAGTGCCTCTTAAGATTCAATTTAGTATCTTTCAAGACTTCTCTCCGCAAAATTACTATTCATTTCGTTAATGGTGTGATACTAGAATTCTGCATCAAGTGAAGATAATGAAAACTCCCCTTGAAAAACACAAAATGATCTTTCAATATTTAACCAAACGAATTGCTGATCTGCGTAAGCTTGACGAGAGGCTACAGCAAAAACAAAGTTTGTGTCTAAAGACTGTAAAGACAGATACTATGTTTTTGATCTAAGCCTCCGCTAGTGTAACGTGTAGTAATTAGCCGGAAATAAGTGTTTATTTAGGTCGTTACCTCTTAAACTTGAAGAATAATTGGACACGTGATTTAAATGTGCACTCTTTCTTGAACCTTTTGTTTAAATAGGGTTGAGCTATTAACATTTTCCTGTCAAATCGCAGTGACTGAAGTAGGGCTGAAGTAGGGCTGTCAGGATACACTCGATATTCGGTGAACTGAATATCTTATTATCCTGTCACTAGCTATAAATATTGCCTGATAAAAGGGGGTATGATAAACTTGTTGATATCAGGTCAATTGATCACGTGACAGCTTTATCATGTCACTTGGTCACGTGGCCTGACGGATCTTCTTTTTGCGACTATTAGGTCTGAAAACAGTCCTCTCTAACATTTTGCTCTCTTGAATTTGAGTATCTTTTCCAGATAAAAAATATTTCACTCGATTCTAATTATTTTTAAAATCAAATCGCGACAATATCGATGACGTAATTCATGACTGATGACGTAATCTATAAAATTGTGACGAAGCTTATCTCGGTATTTACATTCCACCTCGAAAACTGACAGGATTTTAAAACATTTACCTGAATGGATTTAACGCAGGATTATTCGACCGAGGAGGATTTCGAATATAGTAGCTTTGCATCTGATCTCAATCTATGTCCATCCTCTGATTAATAGCAAGGAAGGCATTGAATTGAGATTTGCTTTTAGCTGCATGACATCAAAACTTCGGGGAAAAAAGGACGTTTGAGATTGCGAAAATCACCCAGTTCATATCTTCTTAATCATTAAGGTATGTACGTATTACTCAAGTTTTCTTTTGTTGAATATTTTCTTGCTACAGAATTCGAAATCCTCTCAATGTTCGAGTTCTTTAGCCGTAAGCGATCACCCCACCTCTTCCACACATTCACCCTAATGATGAGGACTCGCCGAGTATCGAAGTTGTAAATCGGGATCAGATTAATTTTTTGTAAATAAACAACGAATAGACTTTAAAAACTTTTAACAGTATAAATAGAATAGATGGTTGGTGACTTGAGATGGAAAAGTTTATCGGGCTCGGCTGCGGAACTTATCCGGTTCGCCTCCGGCGCACCAGATAAATTCCTACTTCTTGCCCGATAAACTTTTCCATCTCAAGTCACCAACCATCTATTCTCTATTTCTCAGCGAATACGTATCGTATTCGTCTGTCTCAGAAGCGAATATTGGCGAATACCAAATGCGACAGTTACGGAAAATATTTCATTGAGGCCATTTTTTTAAATCTGTAAAACCATATCAATTCGAAATTTTATTTTAATTTAAATAAATGATAGCTAAATATTCAACCAAAGATAACACACCAGTTTGCGAGTAGATATTGTAAGGCGAGGGAAACCAAGGGTTCCGAAATCACTTCAAAGGAAAAATGCCGAACGGTATTCTCACTATATAGCGCTGTGTTTGCAAAAAACAACCAATTCCAAGGGCATAGATTACTACGCCCGATACCGCTTTGCAGAGAGGCGCATCTCGCGTTTTTTTATGATTTTAGTTGAGTTGATTGGTTTGCTACTTTCCAGTCAATTTACCCATTCCATCATTCCGTCTAATAATCGTGGTAATGCTGTTGTGAGACACAAGAAATTGATAGGGTCAATTTCTCCCTTTCCAAAAATATGGTCCATCCTATACCCATACCCCATTATTTTTTAATTTCTACCCTAGACACATATTAAATATTATCAAATTACACTCATTTTGATATATTGTATGCAACCTGTTCCAAGTTAGCCCAGTCTAAATTGTTGTCGTCTGTTTAAGGGTTTAAGGATGGGACAAGGCTATTATTTTTTTGTAATTTAGATTAATCCATTACACTACAACAGATGTTTAAACAGGTTCATATTGAAAAGGGTTGCAGATTACATACCATTTGTGGGCAGATTAGTAAAATTTGTAGCAGAAAGGGTAGATATTATTAGGGAGAAAGTGTTAATTAGCAGCATTTTCTTCTTTTCCCTTTGAGCAAGGTCATCTGTCAAGATCAAATATAAAAGCTATGTATCTTAAACACAACAGTGATTTTGGCAGTGATAAAAAACAAAATATCTGGTATACATATTTAGGACTAGGTGAATAATCAAGTTTTATATTCAAGAAAATTGACATCGTGTGTTGTTTCGTCTTTTCAGCTCCCTCGCCTTCAGTAATATCAGTACTTTGATTTTATTACAGGGTAGTGAAATGCAATCACTGCTTTGGACACACAAAGTACACAAAGTACGTGTCGCAAAAAAGTTGATGACGTATACTAGACCTATTGTTTGGTGCGCATGAGCACAAAAAAGCTGCGTAGTACACATGTTGTTCGGTTTTTGACTATGCGGTTTCCAGGAGTTAGGGTTATTTCAGGGTTATTTCCTATGGCCTGCTTAACCAGGCCAAAAATAGGTTCTCATGCAAAAAATTAACCAACAATTGTAAGGATTCTCAATATTTATTTGGAAGAAAGTCGGAAGAAAGTCGAAAGAAAAAAAAATTGTATTATACTTTTATAGTGACAAGTTGTCAGACATAGCTATGCAATGGCTACCTCCTTTTAAAAAAATAAATTCATTTTTTTCTTAAATAAGATTGTTATATATAGACTATAAATAAACCTAATGGTATTTACCATGTCTATTTTTAGAATTAGTCTGGGGATTTTCCAATATCTCTTGACACTTTAAGGTAATAGATATGTAGAAGATTTTAGATCTTTCTAGAAAGGCCTTTTGGAAGGTGATTCAGACTCTAGAGTATTCTTATGTTCTATACTATTCCAGATTGTTCTATAGTATTATATAAAGGGGTTCCTACAGCATTCTTGGTTCACTTGATTTAGACTTATGGTTTCATTTAGTAGTACTGTGTTAAACTAAAAGGGGATCTCTTGTTATCTTAAAAGTGTGTTTGAAAGCGTGTTTAATTTTAAATTCAGATATTATTGGACTTATTATTTGTGGACCAGGAACTTAAATAAATTGGATCTAAAATTAAAACTCTAGGATTAAACATTCAAGGTATTGTAATTTGTTTTTGTATTAGTTTCATATTGTCAATAATTCTGTAATTATTGTCAATAAATATTGTTAATTGTAAAGTTTGTTGCTGGCTTCTTTGTTCGTGTTACATTGGCACGTAACATTTGGGGGCTCGTCCGGGATACGAATATCAGACAAACATACAAAACAAAACAAATCAAACAAATTCTTCATTTAAATCTGCTGTTCAAAATTATTTAAGAAATTAATTTCATATTTCAATTTTGATAAATCTAGAGTGCACTTTTACTATTATTTATCGAAATCTTACATTCTTATTTGAATACAGCAACAAGCTACCATGTCTTTTGACTTAGAAAAATTTACGCACGAACCTTCCGTGGAGTTATTGAATTTGGGTAAAAAGCCTGATTTGCTCAATCTTGCCAAGCATTATGAATTAAAAGAAGTCAAGTTCTCATTGCGAAAGCATGAAATTAAGAATATTTTGGTTCAATATTTTGTTGATGAGGACATTTTTGATGAAAAGGCTCTGTCTCTCATTGTTGATGTTCCATCAGTTTCAAGCTCAAGAGAGCTTGAACTGTTAAAACTTCAACAAAGGGAGAAGGAATTGGAAATAGAAAGAGAGAGAGAAGAGAGAAAATTACAAGAAAAACAATTAGAAATTGAGGAAAAAGAAAGAGAAAGGCAATTTCAAAGAGAAAAGGAAGAACGAGAAAGAGAAGAAAGAGAACAAGAAATAGAAAGAGAGAGGGAAAGAGAAGAAAGAGCAGAGAGAGAACGAGAAAAAGAACGAGAATTTCAATTACGATTAAAAGAATTAGAAATTCAAGATAGAGCAAATCAGCCCATATATATGTATAATGACCACTTTGATGTAACAAAACATTTTAGGCTTGTCCCTCAATTTCAAGAAAATGAAGTTGATACATATTTCGAACATTTTGAAAAAGTTGCAAATAACTTGAAATGGCCAAAGGAGCAATGGACCTTACTTCTCCAAAGTGTCTTAGTAGGAAAAGCTCGCAATATTTATTCGCAACTTAGAACAGAACAAAGTAATGACTATGATACTGTAAAAGAACTCATTCTCAAAGGTTATGAGCTGGTTCCAGAAGCATACAGACAACAATTTAGAAGTTGTAGAAAAGAATCTGGCCAGACTCACGTTGAATTTGCAAGAAACGAAGAAAAATTATTTGACAGGTGGTGCTATTCTAAGAAAATAGACCAAAATTATGATAATCTTAGACAACTTATATTAATTGAACAATTCAAAAATTGCATTCAATCTGACATTAAGTCACATTTAGATGAAAAAAATATTGAAACTATACATGAAGCAGCTCGCTTAGCTGATGATTACTACCTTACACACAAAAATTCCTTTGTTAATAAAGCAAAACCTGCTTCCTCACATCCCCAAAATAAATCTATGTCTGGTGATTCATCTAGCATATCTAGTCAATCGAATTCACCTAAACCAAAGTCTACTGGTGAAACCAATGTTCAAAATCCCTTATCTCGAGTACATTGTACTTTTTGTAAAAAACCAGGTCACCTTATTTCAGAATGTTTTAGATTAAAAAGGAAGAAGGAACTGAGTGCAGCCAAACCTACAGGGCTCACCAGCCTTCAGCCTAAATCACAGCCTTCTTTTGAGTTAAATTCAATTGTTAAGGCAGAACCAAATTCTGATTCCTGTATGGAGATTTTTGAACCGTTCATGTTGGATGGTTTTGTATCACTTTCAGGTGATATGTGCCCACCTACCCATATTAAAATTTTAAGAGACACAGGAGCTTCTCAATCTCTTATTTTAGCAGATGTTCTGTCTTTTTCTGAGAAGACTTCGTCTGGTACTAGTGTCCTTATTCAGGGTGTAGAGTGTGGTGTTATTAATGTTCCTCTTCATAAGGTAAATTTGTCCTCGGATTTGGTTACTGGTTCTGTGGTTGTTGGTGTTAAACATTCTTTACCATTTAAAGGTGTACATTTATTGCTAGGCAATGACTTAGCTGGAGATAAGGTTGTTGTTAATCCTCTTGTAACTGACACACCTAATGTAGGTCAAACAGATGATCCTATTTTGCAGGAAATACCTGATTTGTACCCTTCATGTGCAGTAACTCGGGGTATGGCTAAAAAAGCTTCCTTGAAAAATTCAAATGATATTGACTTAACTGATACTTTTGTTGGTCAATATTTCAATGACGAGATTAAAAAGTCTTTTAATCTTAGTCTGCCTGATACTCAGACAGACTCGTCAAAATTTTGTCAGTCATCTCCAAGGTCAAATGACCAAGGTCATGAAACGCATTCAAAGTCAAAGTTAATCCAGGAACAGCAAAATGATCCTGAGATTTCAAAGTTAATTGATAGGGCATTACCCGAAAAAGAAATGTCTCAGAATCCTGTTCGTTACTATAAAAAGAATGGTATTCTGATGAGAAAATGGCGACCATTTGATGTCCCAGCTGATGACGATTGGGCTGTTCATCACCAAATTGTTGTTCCAAAGTCATATCGCCATGAAATACTTAGTATAGCACATGAAAGTCCAATGTCTGGTCATTTAGGTGTAAACAAGACTTATCACAAGATTATGACTTATTTCTTTTGGCCTGGACTTAAATCGGACGTTTCCAAATATTGTAAAAGTTGCCACACTTGTCAAATGGTAGGGAAACCTAACCAAGTTATTCCAAAAGCAAGGTTACAACCCATTCCAGCTTTTGATGAACCTTTCAGTCGAATAATAATAGACTGCGTTGGTCCTTTACCAAAAACCAAGTCAGGTTCTGAATATTTGTTGACAATTATGTGTGCTTCTACCCGCTTCCCAGAAGCAATTCCTTTAAGAAACATTAAGGCAAAGTCAATCGTTAAGGCTCTTGTCAAGTTCTTTACTTTTGTTGGCCTTCCAAAATCAGTTCAGTCTGATCAAGGATCAAACTTCATGTCAGGCATATTCCAACAGGTTATGCATGAATTAGGTATCAAGCAATATCGGTCATCTGCTTATCACCCTGAAAGTCAAGGTGCTTTAGAAAGATTTCATCAGACCCTAAAGAATATGATAAGGTCATATTGTTTTGATACTGATAAAAATTGGGATGAAGGTATTCATTTGCTATTATTTGCAGTCAGAGAATCTGTTCAAGAATCTCTTGGCTTTAGCCCCTTTGAGTTAGTTTTTGGTCATTCTGTTCGTGGGCCATTAACACTCTTAAAAGAGAAATTTCTTGCTGATGATGAAACACCTTTGAACTTGTTACAGTATGTTTCTGACTTCAGAAATAAACTGTCTAGGGCATGTGAGGTTGCTAGGTCAAATCTTAAATCATCTCAGAGCAAAATGAAGGCAAGATATGACAAGCATAGTGTTGATAGGAAATTTGAACCAGGTGATAAAGTCCTTGCTCTTTTGCCAATACCTGGCCGACCCTTACAGGCAAGATATTATGGCCCGTATACTATTGATAAGAAAACAAGTGATTTGAATTATATCATCAATACTCCTGGAAGGCGTAAAAATAAACAAATGTGTCATGTGAATATGTTAAAAAAGTATTTTGACAGAGATAGCTCTATTTCAAAACCAATTACAGTTGTAAACACTGTCCCACAAGAATCAAATGTGATTGAATCAGAAGTTAGTTCAGACTTTAGTGAAAAATCTGTTCCTGGTCCACCTAAACTTGAGAACTCTGAAATACTAAAGAATCTTGACGACAAACTTTCACATTTGGAGCCATCTCAACGAGAAGAGCTGAAACAGTTGATTAATGAATATAAACACTTGTTTCCTGACATCCCAACAAGAACTGATAAAATATATCATGATGTCATTGTGGAAGATTCTCAACCAATAAAACAACATCCTTATAGAATGAATCCAGTGAAACAAAAAGCCCTTCAAGATGAAGTGAATTACTTATTGGAGAATGACTTTATTGAACCCAGCCAAAGTAATTACAGTTCACCATGTATATTAGTTCCAAAGCCAAATGGAACATACAGAATGTGTACTGACTATCGAAAAGTGAACTCTGTGACAAAAACTGACTCTTTTCCAATACCAAGAATTGATGACTGTATTGACAAAGTCGGTAATTCTAAATATGTCACCAAATTTGACCTTCTCAAAGGATTCTGGCAAGTTCCGCTCACTGATAGGGCTAAAGAAGTATCAGCATTTGCTACTCCAACTGGTCTGTACCAGTACAAAGTTATGCCGTTTGGGATGAAAAATTCTCCTGCGACGTTTCAGCGGCTTGTAAATATGGTTATAGCTGGCTTAGATGGCTGTGACGCATACATTGATGACGTCATCATCTACACAGACACATGGAGTGACCATATTCAAAGAATCAAACAATTCTTCGACCGTCTCAGTGATGCAAAATTGACTGTTAATCTGGGAAAAACAGAATTTTGTCATGCTACTGTTACTTTTTTTAGGACATCTTGTGGGACAGGGTCAAGTTAAACCTTTAGAATCTAAGGTCAATGCTATCTCTGAGTTTCCTGTGCCTGCTACTAAAAAGCAACTGATGCGATTTCTTGGTATGGCTGGCTACTATAGAAAGTTTTGTAAGAATTTTTCTATAATAGCTGAACCTTTAACAAATTTATTAAAGAAAGTGTTAAGTTCAAATGGAATGATAACTGTCAAGTTGCCTTTGATCGCTTGAAAGCCATACTAAAGAGCACACCAGTTCTTTTAGCACCTGATTTTGACAAATGTTTCAAATTAGCTGTTGATGCAAGCGATGTGGGTATTTGGTGCTGTTCTTTTGCAAGAAGACAATGACGGTATTGATCATCCAGTTTGTTATTTTTCTAAAAAATTAAACAAACATCAGAAAAACTACTCCACCATTGAAAAAGAATGTCTTGCTTTGATTTTAGCAATCCAACATTTTGAAGTTTATTTAACATCTGCAACTTCTCCTATAGTTGTATTCAGTGATCACAATCCCTTAAGTTTTCTCCACAAACTTAAGAGTAAGAATCAAAGATTATTGAGGTGGAGTTTGTCACTTCAAGAATTTGATCTTGATGTAAGACACATTAAAGGAAAAGACAACATTATACCAGATGCTCTGTCAAGAGTCTAAAAATTTGAATTGTCTTATCTTTAATGTAAACATTGAATTTAACAGTTACATTTTACTATATTTTTTTTTATATATGTATGTATATATGTATGCATATATATCTCTTTTTCAATTCTTTTGATGAAAATTGTTTGTAATTTTCATGCTAGATGTGCTGAAATGTTTCAACAAATTATGATTTTATCAATTGCGTAAAGTATATTATCATTGTATATGCTAAAGATAATGCAAAAAGAAAGATTTATTTCATAAACCTTTCTTTTTTCTTTCAAGGGGGAAAGTGTTATATATAGACTATAAATAAACCTAATGGTATTTACCATGTCTATTTTTAGAATTAGTCTGGGGATTTTCCAATATCTCTTGACACTTTAAGGTAATAGATATGTAGAAGATTTTAGATCTTTCTAGAAAGGCCTTTTGGAAGATGATTCAGACTCTAGAGTATTCTTATGTTCTATACTATTCCAGATTGTTCTATAGTATTATATAAAGGGGTTCCTACAGCATTCTTGGTTCACTTGATTTAGACTTATGGTTTCATTTAGTAGTACTGTGTTAAACTAAAAGGGGATCTCTTGTTATCTTAAAAGTGTGTTTAAAAGCGTGTTTAATTTTAAATTCAGATATTATTGGACTTATTATTTGTGGACCAGGAACTTAAATAAATTGGATCTAAAATTAAAACTCTAGGATTAAACATTCAAGGTATTGTAATTTGTTTTTGTATTAGTTTCATATTGTCAATAATTCTGTAATTATTGTCAATAAATATTGTTAATTGTAAAGTTTGTTGCTGGCTTCTTTGTTCGTGTTACATTGGCACGTAGCAAGATCTATTCGCTTTTGATGTGGAAATTAGGTAAGAATTATTATAAAAAAAATATAGTATGCAATATACTATGAAGCACTTATTTGATATAAAAAGAATGTCTAAAGGTTAAACGGAAATTATCTATGAATTATAGTACATTTATTGATTGATTAAATGGAGTTTTTCGTCGCCTTCAACATTTTTTCAGTTATATCGCGGCGGCTGGAGCACCTAACAATGGATTTCTGGTATTTCTCTAACCAGTACAACCATAACATCCTTTCCTAGCCTCCAGCTGCTATCTCACATAGGTCTACGATTATCAACCCATTGGTGAGAGACAAATAGTCGGAAAGAATGAGTGCCGCCGTCGGGGATCGAACCTCGGACCTCTAGATTGACAGTCCGACGCGCTACCAACTGAAGAAAAAAGAAAATTTGACAAGAGTTGGACCTACTTTTTTGAAAAGCTATTAACATCTGACTGGATTTTCTCACGCACTAACACGGGTAGATGTAAAAACGCCCACTCAAAATGATATAAATGCCAAAAAATACGTTTTAGCTCACCTGAGCACGAAGTGCTCAAGGTGAGCTATTGTGGTCAGGTGGATGTCGGTCGTCCGTCGTCCGTCGTGCGTCGTCAACATTTGCCTTGTATGCACTCTAGAGGCCACATTTTTTGCCCGATCAACCTGAATTTAGGTCAGAATGATTGTCTTGATGAAATCTCGGACGAGTTCGAAATTGGGTCAACTGGAGTAAAAAACTAGGTCAAGGGGTCAAATCTAAGGAAAAACTTGTATGCACTCTAGAGGCCACATTTTTTGCCAGATCAACCTGAATTTTGGTCAGAATGATTGTCTTGATGAAATCTCGGACAAGTTCGAAATAAGGTCAACTGGGGTACAAAACTTGGTCACCGGGTCAAATCTAAGAAAAACCTTGTATGCACTCTAGAGGCCACATTTTTTGTCCGATCAACCTGAATTTTGGTCAGAATGATTGTCTTAATAAAATCTCGGACGAGTTCGAAATTGGGTCAACTGGGGTCAAAAACTAGGTCACCGGGTCAAATCTAAGAAAAACCTTGTATGCACTCTAGAGGCCACATTTTTTGTCCGTTCAACCTGAATTGTGGACAGAATGATTGTCTTGATGAAATCTCGGACGAGTTGGAAACTTGGTCAGCTGGGGTCAAAAACTAGGTCACGGGGTTAAATCTGAGAAAAACCTTGTATGCACTCTAGAGGCCACATTTTTTGCCCGTTCAACCTACATTGTGGTCAGAATGATTGTCTTGATCAAACCTTGAATGAGTTCCAAATTGGGTCAACTGGGGTCAAAAACTAGGTCACAGGGTCAAATCCAAAAAAAACTTGTATGCACTCTAGAGGCCACATTTTTTGCCCGATCAACCGGAAATTTGGTCAGAATGATTGTCCTAATGAAATCTCGGACAAGTTCAAAATAAGGTCAACCGGGGTCAAAATCTAGGTCTCAGGGTCAAATCTAAGAAAAACCTTGTATGCACTCTATAGGCCACATTTTTTGCTCAATCAAAGGTATTGTAATTTGTTTTTGTATTAGTTTCATATTGTCAATAATTCTGTAATTATTGTCAATAAATATTGTTAATTGTAAAGTTTGTTGCTGGCTTCTTTGTTCGTGTTACATTGGCACGTAGCAAGATCTATTCGCTTTTGATGTGGAAATTAGGTAATAATTATTATAAAAAAATATAGTATGCAATATACTATGAAGCACTTATTTGATATAAAAAGAATGTCTAAAGGTTAAACGGAAATTATCTATGAATTATAGTACATTTATTGATTGATTAAATGGAGTTTTTCGTCGCCTTCAACATTTTTTCAGTTATATCGCGGCGGCTGGAGCACCTAACAATGGATTTCTGGTATTTCTCTAACCAGTACAACCATAACATCCTTTCCTAGCCTCCAGCTGCTATCTCACATAGGTCTACGATTATCAACCCATTGGTGAGAGACAAATAGTCGGAAAGAATGAGTGCCGCCGTCGGGGATCGAACCTCGGACCTCTAGATTGACAGTCCGACGCGCTACCAACTGAAGAAAAAAGAAAATTTGACAAGAGTTGGACCTACTTTTTTGAAAAGCTATTAACATCTGACTGGATTTTCTCACGCACTAACACGGGTAGATGTAAAAACGCCCACTCAAAATGATATAAATGCCAAAAAATACGTTTTAGCTCACCTGAGCACGAAGTGCTCAAGGTGAGCTATTGTGGTCAGGTGGATGTCGGTCGTCCGTCGTCCGTCGTGCGTCGTCAACATTTGCCTTGTATGCACTCTAGAGGCCACATTTTTTGCCCGATCAACCTGAATTTAGGTCAGAATGATTGTCTTGATGAAATCTCGGACGAGTTCGAAATTGGGTCAACTGGAGTAAAAAACAAGGTCAAGGGGTCAAATCTAAGGAAAAACTTGTATGCACTCTAGAGGCCACATTTTTTGCCAGATCAACCTGAATTTTGGTCAGAATGATTGTCTTGATGAAATCTCGGACAAGTTCGAAATAAGGTCAACTGGGGTACAAAACTTGGTCACCGGGTCAAATCTAAGAAAAACCTTGTATGCACTCTAGAGGCCACATTTTTTGTCCGATCAACCTGAATTTTGGTCAGAATGATTGTCTTAATAAAATCTCGGACGAGTTCGAAATTGGGTCAACTGAGGTCAAAAACTAGGTCACCGGGTCAAATCTAAGAAAAACCTTGTATGCACTCTAGAGGCCACATTTTTTGTCCGTTCAACCTGAATTGTGGACAGAATGATTGTCTTGATGAAATCTCGGACGAGTTGGAAACTTGGTCAGCTGGGGTCAAAAACTAGGTCACGGGGTTAAATCTGAGAAAAACCTTGTATGCACTCTTGAGGTCACATTTTTTGCCCGTTCAACCTGAATTGTGGTCAGAATGATTGTCTTGATCAAACCTTGAATGAGTTCCAAATTGGGTCAACTGGGGTCAAAAACTAGGTCACAGGGTCAAATCCAAAAAAACCTTGTATGCACTCTAGAGGCCACATTTTTTGCCCGATCAACCGGAAATTTGGTCAGAATGATTGTCCTAATGAAATCTCGGACAAGTTCGAAATAAGGTCAACCGGGGTCAAAATCTAGGTCACAGGGTCAAATCTAAGAAAAACCTTGTATGCACTCTATAGGCCACATTTTTTGCTCAATCAACCTGAAACTTGGTCAGAATGATTGTCCTAATAAAATCTCGGACAAGTTCGAAATTGGGTCAACCGGGGTCAAAAACTAGGTCACAGGGTCAATTCTAAGAAAAACCTTGTATGCGCTCTAGAGGCCACATTTTTTGCTCGATCAACCTGAAATTTGGTAAGAATGATTGTCCTGATGAAATCTCGGACAAGTTCGAAATTGGGTCATCTAGGGTCAAAAACTAGGTCACATGGTCAAATCTAAAAAAAAACTTGTATGCACTCTAGTGGCCACGTTTATTGCCCGATCAACCGGAAATTTGGTCAGAATGATTATTTTGATGAAATCTTGGACAAGTTTGAAATTGGGTCAACCGGGGTCAAAAACTAGGTCACTGGGTCAAATCTTAGAAAAACCTTGTATGCACTCTAGAGGCCACATTTTTTGTCCGATCAACCGGAAATTTGGTCAGAATGATTGTTTTGATGAAATCTTGGACAAGTTTGAAATTGGGTTAACCGGGGTCAAAAACTAGGTCACTGGGTCAAATCTAAGAAAAACCTTGTATGCACTCTAGAGGCCACAATTCTTGGCCGATCAACCTGAGATTTGGTCAGAATGATTGTCTAGATGAAATCTCGGATGAGATCGAAATAGGGTCATCTGGGGTTAAGAATAGGTCACAAAATCAATTATAAAATCTTTGTAAGTCAACCTTAAAATTGTAAAAAACGCATTCTCAAGTTGTATAGAAGCAACAGCTTTGTTTAGCTCAGTCATTCATCATTATATTTCTCATTCTTCTTTTGAAAATTCTAGACAGTTCATTCAGGTGAGCGATTAAGGGTCCCTATGGTCCTCTTGTTTTTTTTTTACTAACAAATCCACTTGAAGTGCCAACTTTATCACAGTTTTAGCCAAGATCCACTTTCATATCACAACATCGTGGAATGTAGAAGGGTGACGTCACAACTACATGTGACGTTACTTTGCACATGTTTACATTTTATTTGGGCGCATAAGGGTATATTTATGGTTTCAAAGCATTCGATTTAGACCATGGCCTTAAAAAGGCAAAAGACAGATATTCAGTCTAACACTTTGAAATATAATAGATTCGTAATACGGTATCTTCCCTTGTTATATAACGATTTATTCCCGACAGTAAAATATGATGTCAAATCCTCGCCTACGGCGCGGGTGACATTGTTTTTTCCAGCCAAATATCATTTTGGTATCAAAATCACAAAAAAGCAGAATTAAATTTTCTGAATCTCATACTCATAGAAACTTTCTATCGCTTTTATTTTTGACTTTCATAGCGAAACGTATGAGTTTCTTTTGCAAGTTAGTATAGAAATGACTTAAATAGCTTTGGATTGAAATTCAAGCCATCCGACGGATATTTTAAATTTCGATGCATCGATGTCTATTGTGTTTTTTTTTGGATCAAAAGTTCTTTAGAAGCCGTGTGTACCAAAATTAATGTGAAAGAATAAAAAAGTAAGTCAACACTAGTGTGTGTACGCTCATGAATTGTTCATGCATGTATAATTAACGGCTTTCATTTCGGATTAATAGTATACATATAGATGCATACTTTTATAAACTTTTAGCGTACATTCTTCCATTTGTATTACATTGAGTGTGTTGGCGTAAAATTGGTCATGTACCTGTATTTATTACGCATGTACATATTTTCAAATATGAAGAGGACTTAAAGCTGACGTTTTTCATGGTGTGAAATTTGACATGAAAACGCAAATGAACGTCCAAAAAAATTAATTTGGGCGCCTATTAGGAAAATATGCGTATTCGTCCATAGTTTGATGATTGCTCTCAATTTCTATACGTGCATGTCAATATCCTTTACTTGTACTCGTATAATTTACAGGTGCACTAATACTGTTCATGTAGATTTGCGATTTTTTACCAGTGCACGACTAAAAGTCTACTTTTAAACTAGCGTAATGTCCACAAATCGTTTTACCCATTCGGTACTCCATAGACATTCGCATGTAAAGAGTGGGTCTATTAGAAGGGTAGCCATTGTCAGTCGGGTATGACTATTGCCCATTATAACAACTGGAGCAAATAATCTTTGTACACAGACGGATCCTGTTTGGCTGTATGGGCCTAATCTGAAGGTTAATTTGGTAAAGGATGAGTGGTTTTAACTTTGTGTAATACGTTTTGAACTTTTCTGAAAGTTCAGTGAAATGTTATGAATAAATCTCTGGATAGTTTAATTTTGGTTGACTGTGACTAGTTATACCTGTGGCAAAATGGTAAGTTTGTATTTTGTCATTTGTGATTATTAACACGAACTATTGTTTATTAAAATTTGGACAGCCAAATTAGAGTTGAAGATTAACAGATACAAAGCACACCTACAAAGCTACAGATAGAGGGGTTATTTTTTAGTTAAAATAAAAAACTTAAGTATTGTAGCACATATCCAATGCTGTTTGTACTGATTGAAATAGTCTCGTAGAAACAATTCAAATGAGTACCCGCAATATAATATTTCATTGGGAAAAAAGATTTTTTATATCGGCTCTACCCATTCTCTCTCTTATCTGTGCATCTGCACATATACATGTTTCATAACAAATGCAGAATTCGTATTGATATTCACGTTTCTAGATGTTTCGACGTACGACCTGCCTAAATAGTCACGTAATATGTTACATGTTGATTTTCAAGTAATCAAGGAAGGGTGCAAGACATCGTTGAAAAGGTAGAAATGGTGTCTTCTTATTTTCTCGCATTGTTTTCTCCTTTGTTATTCCAATACTTCTCACTTAAAGCGCTATTTATATTGTCCTCTTTAGCCTCTTGCAATCACGGACCCTAAATATACATATATTGAGAGTCCCTGTTGCAATTGGACAATCGGAACATCACTCGGCCATTTCCGTAAAGTGCAACATACCTCGAATGTATGTAAGGTGGATGAGTATGTAACAAAACTGTGCATTTTGTTAAGCGGAAACAGTGTTAGAAAAACTAGCACTCTAGATTTATATTTTTATATTAAATAACGGCTGAAAAATCATAATTTTTGAGAATGACGAATCATTCTCAAAAATGATTCCCATCCGCCGTACATACATCCGAGATCTGTTGCAGTTTACGGAAATGGCCGAGTGATGTTCCAAATGGGGGGGGGGTATGCTTTTTGTCCTTTTCTCAAAGGAATTGTTAGACTATATTGCCTTCTATATAGACAGACATGTCCATGCCATTTATATTTCCTTCCATTTATACATCATTGAAAGATAAGATCAAATTCGACTATCTGTGTATAGTGCGTATAGTGTCGATCCCAATCAGACTGTGTGAAATGCACAGGCTGACTTGAATCGAACCTTTTCACATCTGACTGTTTTTCTGAATTTAAAATGATCGTTGTACCTTCCAGTATGTGAATTCCTAAAATGCGATCTCCGGTTGACCTCTACTGGACCCAATTTCTTTTACAAATATGCGTTCTAACGCAGTTCACAGATGATCCCTTTACGCTTGACAGCTGTAATCTTTTCCGTCATCTGGCCTTGATTTGTATGGTTATTGTCATTTTTATTTCGCCTGACCGAGGTCAGCGCTGATAGTAATTTATTGTTAGGCGGTTTTCACCTGTTTTCGTTTGGCCTGGTCATATACAATGTTTATAGTGAGGTGATTATTACCTGTCACATGGAACGCAATGGCGATAATCTAAAGAAACACAGCAAGAGAAGAATTAAGCTCCAAGTTTAAATTTCGTGTCTTTCAAACTTTAGGGATAATCTAATGAAGAAATTTACACGCACAAGGATTTATAAACTATTTGATCCTCTATGTGTTGTCAATAATCAAAGAATTATAAAAAAAATGTTTATAATAATCATCATTTATTTATATTTACTCGATTGCATAGTTTGCAATAAAAAAAAATACATCGTAGATCTCTGAGGATTTATCTCAAGTGATTAAATAGTTCTTGCTATTAATAAGGTGAACTACCAATGCAAATAGCAACATGTCATTCAAAATCAAAGCGATGACTTGTTGGGTAATCTGTGTTGATTTCTTTCGTCAAGATGTGATAGATATCCAAGAAGAAAAACAACACAATGAACCCTGCAAAAATACATGACGGCGTATCTAAAAATACGACCAAATGCACATCGGATGAAAGTACAGATGGAAACGATATTCTCAAGAAGAGGCCGGCAAAAACAAGGGAGGTCACCCTCGTTATTACCGTGCCGGATGGTGGGTGGGGTTGGGCTGTTGCATTTGGCACTTTCCTAGTTCTAGTTGTCACCGGTAAGTGAACATATTTGTTCTTTTTGTATTTCTAAATGTTTTATTTTATTTCTTTTTTTTTGTAATCAGATGTTTTCTCCGGCTGTTTCATTTGTTTGGGTGTTCTGTACTGAAATTCCCATTCTGTTATAATGTCGAATAGCAGGCAATTTGAAGTGTGATGAAAAGTGTAATCCTTTCGAAATATAAGTTAATATCAAAAGTCCGCTAGACATCGTGCTTACTGCCTTTATAAATGACTGATAAACGTACCATCAGTAGAAGTTTCAACAACAACAATAACAGCAGCAGCAACAACAACAACATAAACAGAAATTTGTTAGATGAAAGGTTTTATATAATTATAGCCGCCGTCATAGCGCAGTTGGTAGCGCGTCGGACTGTCAGTCTACAGTTTGCGGGTTCGATCCCCGACGGCGGCACTCATTCTTTCCGACTATTTGTCTCTCACCAATGTGTTGATAATCGTAAACCTATGTGAGATAGCGGCTGGAGGCTAGGAAAGAATGTGGTGGTTGTACTGGTGATAGAAATACCAGGAATCCATTGTTGGGTGCTCCAGCCGCCGCGATGTAACTGAAAAAATGTTGAAAGCGGCGTTAAACTCCATTCAATCAATCAATTTATATAATTTTAAGGGTTTTTCTTGCTGTAATATTTTATTGGTGTGTATAACTTAAGGCTACCAAGATAATTAAACGTTTAAAGTTATATATCCGGGATTATCTTTGTTTTTACGCTCTATCAATCACAAACTTTGTATGTCAAATTAAGCCCTCTTAAATCATAGCTTGAGATTGTGACTACAACTTTCCAGTTGACGGTTTTGGGAGAATACGAATCAGACTGAGAATTAAACCTTGACCGGTAAATTACTATATCAAAACATTGGAACAAATCCTGTGTTCAGGACAAAATGTGACAAATGCTTTTTTCAAATTATACCCCGCTTTAAATGGTTTACAAATAAAACCTCACTTTGCATTTAGTGCAAATTGGGGTATAATTTGCAAAAAACTTGCCATGTTTTGTTATATATAAATCCTGAACTCAGGGTAAGGTTCTTCAAACAATAGTTGCGCCTTTAAATGACCTTTCTCGTATTCCAACACCAATCACTCGACTTGCGTATTTCATAATGTCATTCACAAAGTTTTTTAACATTTCAAAAACTGTCGTCTTAAGTTTCTTTGAACTTAGACTCATCTAAAATTTTGTCATCTTAGCCGCAAGTAACATGTAAAAAATATTTTCCGGATTCCGTTTGTAGGTGGTTTTATGAAATCTTCCGGAGTAATGTACCTCAAGCTTGCAGACAGATTCAACGAGAAGGCTGTAACTACAGCTTGGGTGTTCTCCTTGTTCTCTACATTCCATCTACTACCAGGTATCGTATTACTTTTTTCGAGGGCGTAGCTTCCATTACGCACATTACGCAAGTGCGTAAAAGAATTTAATCCTCCTTAGAAAAAAAAGCGTTGGTGAATGATCATTACATCGAAACTACAGCTTATTTAAGCTGTAGTTACGATGTTTTGATTATTCACCAAAGATCACATCATAACAATAGGAGCGGACGATGACATTCATCTTTTGTCTCAGTCCACATATCGCCTTTATCTTATATATTCCTTGGTGTGTGCCTTCTGAGTGCGTATAAATACAAAATCCTAGTTACGCCAATGTTATTTGCTGGTTTGACCAGACAGTATGCTTTTCAAATTGTAAATTACAAAGTGCCCCTTGATTGGAGACATATGTGTCGGTCAAGTATGTCCATTTTTAGGAACTTCACAGGCATATCTATAGTTAAGACTTGTTGTAATGAGGGGGTCCTGACTGATTGAAAACAATTACGTTATGTCGTGGAGGCGTCGAATGTCATACCCGGTAGTACAACATGAAATGTGCATTTTCAATTAAGGTAGCAATGGACACATGGTGTCATATTTTTCCGCCCAATGAATTTTTTTCTTAGTCACATATGTTGTAGATTAACATTGTGTAGTCATTATATCAAAATTTGAAGGCACCTTTCCATGCTTGTTTTCATGCTAGAGTTATCTGCCCTTTAGTGGTATTGGCCATTTTTCAGTAAAACGTTTATACTCGTTTTAGGTCTAGTATAAACTTAGTACTAGCTTATAACTATAAAACACATACATTTTGCAAGACCTTATACATGTACACAATGGCTATTGCCATGAAAATTTCTCTTTGATCATTTGTATTTGCACAATTTGCCTTCAAAAGTTAAAAATGAACTAATTTTTGTAATTTTACTGGGTAAAAAAAGACACAAAAACCTATTTTTTGAAGAAAATACCCAATGAATTTTTCTTATTTTCCGATATGTTTAAAACCCATATTTTTCCTTTATTTGGTAAAAAATTCAGCATACCTTTCCATGCAAATAAGAAAGTTTTTCGTTATTTTAGAATGACCCTCCTAATTGAATGACGCTTTTAACGCATTTTTATTGTTAAATTTAATGATACCGTTATTCAATTGATATCAAATGTTGAAAAGAAACTATGTTATGAAATTTTACCATCATTATTCTTCGTTATTTCAATAAGCAGAATATTACGAAAACCGGTTTTTTAAACAACGCGCAAAAATGCCGTAAAATAAACGAAATCCCGCTTCCGGTTTACAGAGTCGGCAGGCAGTTGTCCATTGCCACCTTAATTTTATTTCATAAAATACTTACCTAATATTACAATATGGATTTCCTTTTCGGGTCCGCATAATAAACCTTCCGGAAATACGGAAGTAAACGAACTTTTGCGCATGCGCAACCTGACTACTTCCGACAATCCTCGTGCAACTTCAGTTTTCCTTTTTCGGCGAAACAGTTCGCATCGTGTAAGTGTTATAACCTTCGGAGTTTATGCCACGTGGCATTTTATGCTTTTTAGGAACTTTATCTTTAGTTCAACATGTCGGAAGATGGGGAATTTTCTGAGACGACCAGGCATTCGGAACACGAAAGTGACGAGTCCGTTTTGACACAGGCATCTCGTTCCGAGACCGTTATGCACAAAGCAAAACGAAAGAAAAAGAAATCTAGATATTCGGAGTTGGAATTAAGATTCAACAAATTGGAAGCATTGGTCACAAAGGCCTTTGAAAAGTCGGCGCCAGAGACAAACTCGGCCAGTAGTAGTGTAGAGAAGTCAGAAACAAATTCTCGACATCCCTTGAATAAACATGATAAAATGGATGCAGTGTCATTATATGCTGAATCTGACCATTTTGACTCTGATTACAATTATGACAGTGACAAAGAGAACACTGTTAGTGAAAGTACACAGAAGTGTCTTTTCGAAATGTTTGGAGAGGATGCCATGGTCAAGAAAAAGTCTAACAAAGAAGGCATTGTTCTGGATAAGTCGCAGGTGGAAGTTATAGAGAGCAGTTTCAGGTGTAGTGAGCCTAATTTTCTTACTGCTTTTTCAGAAGATAATATTGACTTATTTCCACTGGACGAAGAATTTGAGAAATTTTTGAAAGTTCCATCTTTGGACTCTTTAGTTGATTGCTGTTTAGTAAAACGGTATGGGAATAAGGCGTCTTTCGCTAGAAGTAAGGCAAAAGTTCTGTTCACTCAACCATGTAAAATGGTGGATAAAATCGGTTTTAAGGGCCAGCACGCTGCCAGACTTGGTTTAATAATGCAGTGTTATGTACAACAGAGTCTTGGGAATCTGTTACAGTTCATAGAGTCTGAATCTTATGATAAAGATACAGCTGTCAAACAAGTAAAAGACATTTTTTCAATGTCCACCAAAGTTTTAGACCAATTAGGAAGGACCGGGGCTTTACATCATATTAGCCGTAGAACTGTTGCCATGACAGATACTGGTTTATATGACCAACATGACAATTTAGATTTTGCTAATTTGCCATTGTCAGGTGAAGGTGTTTTTGGTCCTCAGCTTGAAACATTGTTAAAAGAGAGGAAAGAGAAGAAAAAACAAGTTGAAGACTTAGTTCCTGATGTGCAGAGGCACAAACGAAAATTCAGTGGTCAATCTCATTCTGAATATAATAAACGTACCAATGATAGAAATGTGGATAAGCCAGCTTCTGGTCAGTGGAGTAATTTTCGCATTCCTAAGATTCAAAACCGAGCTCCCCAGGATAGCAGAGGATTCAGTAGATCAAGAGGTTCATTTCGAAACTCAAATCCAAGACGCTCGGCTACCAGCACTGGAAAAAGTCAGCTGGAGAGACCAGTTGAAAAATGACAAGGTAAAGATTATAGCAAAGTTTCCGGAGATACCTGTTGGGGGCAGATTAGTTCATTTTCTAAGCAATTGGGAAAAAATTACTCAGGATCAATGGGTCTTGGACATCATAAGGGAGGGTTACAAACTAGAGTTCCTAAAGTTACCTCCCTTCAATGGTGTAAAAGTTACCAATGTTCCTGCAAATCAGCAAATTCTTATAAAAGAAGAAATAGATTCTTTGTTAGAAAAAAATGCCATAGAAATTGTTCCTCAAGATCAGATTCAAGACGGTTTTTACAGTACACTGTTTCTAGTGCCAAAGAAAACTGGAGGAATGAGGCCTGTAATCAATTTAAAACCCCTCAACATGTATCTTCGAAAGCAGCATTTCAAAATGGACACTCTGACAAAGGTTATCAATATGGTAGAAAAAGGAGATTGGGCAATATCAGTCGATTTAAAAGATGCCTATCACCACATTATGATATTCAAAAGTCATCGCAAGTTTCTGAGATTTCAATTTCAGGGAATTGCTTATCAGTTCCGATGTCTTTGTTTCGGGCCAACCAGTGCCCCAAGAACCTTCGTAAAGGTGATGGCAGTAATTGTCGCTCATTTACGGAAATTGGGACTTCGGTTGGCAAGTTACATAGACGATTGGTTAAATGTAAATCAATTGGAACAGGATCTCGAAGGAAATCGAAACCAATTGCTCAGTCTCCTATATCAACTAGGTTTAATGATAAACAAAGAGAAATCCCTTCTAGTTCCCGTACAGTTAATAACTTATCTGGGAAGTTTATTCGATTTAAAGAAAGGCCTTGTGTTTCCAACCCAGGAACGTATTTTAGGTCTAAAGAAAGCTGTACAAGAATTATTGGAGGGAAAAATAACTGCAAGACAATATCTAGTTGTGTTGGGAATAATAGCATCTTGTCTGGAGTTAATTCCAAATTCGAGATTGTTCATGAGACCTCTTCAGCTTCATTTGTTACAAAATTGGAATCCTGCTCGATTGCCATTTTCTTACCAAATTCCTCTTACACCACAGCTTGTTCATCAATTGAAATGGTGGTTAGATGCTCAGAACATTTCAAAGGGCAGATCTTTAGTCAAACAGGGTTTTTCGGTGACGCTAACCACAGATGCCAGTGGCAAATGGGGATGGGGGGGTCACATGAACAATTTAACTTGTCAGGGTCAATGGTCGTTGATGGAAAAAATGCTTCACATCAATTGCCTGGAAATGAAAGCAGTGATATATTGTTTACAGCATTTCCAGTGTCATGTCCAAAATCAGAATGTGTTGATTCGTTCGGACAACACAACAGTTTGTCAATATATCAATCGTCAAGGGGGAACGAAATCAACACATCTTTGCAAGCTGACCATGCAATTGTGGGACTATGCAATAGCACGCAACATAACACTGAAAGCTGTTCATATCATGGGGAGCAAAAACACGCTTGCGGATGTTTTGAGTCGTCAGAGAATTTTAGCAACAGAATGGTCTCTAAGCATACTAGTGGTGGAAAAATTGTTTCAGATTTGGGGCAAACCAATGATAGATTTATTTGCAACGAGCGAAAACAAGAAAGCACCACTCTTTTGCTCCTGGATTCATCATCCTCAGGCTTATGCAATGGATGCCCTATCAATTGCATGGCAGAACATGTATGCTTATGCGTTCCCCCCAGTGCAATTGATACCCAGAGTTCTATATCATTTTCAGCAGTTTCGGTGTACAATGATACTGATAGCGCCAATGTGGCCAAGACAACATTGGTATCCACAAATTCTGAAATTTCTAATAGCTTGTCCTGTAAGTCTCCCTTGCCAAGTGGATCTATTAACTCAGTGCAAGGGGAAAGTGATGCATCCAAATGTAGAGTCTCTACATCTGACTGCATGGCTATTATCGACAGAAAATACTCTTCAACAGGCTTTTCTAAAAAAACTAGACAGTTATTATCAAAATCATGGAGAAAAGGCACCCAAAAGGATTATAGAAGTAAGTTTAGACAGTTCAATAGCTGGTGTGTTGAACAAAAAATTGATACCTATTCAGCATCTTTAGTAAATTGTGCCGAATTTTTGACATTTCTATATGAAAAAGGTCTTAAATATAGAACAATAAATGGGTATAGGTCTATGCTGTCTTCTGTTTTAGCACCAATAGGAAATGTACCAGTTGGTCAGCATCCTCATATAATAAGACTGTTGAAGGGAATTTTTAATGAACGTCCCCCATTAAAAAGATTAGTTCCAGAATGGGATCTTCTTCTCATTTTAGGTTGTTTGAAAGAAAAGCCTTTTGAACCTATGAAAGATGCATCATTGAAGTTCTGTACCTGGAAGACATGTTTTTTGATGGCTATTACAACATTTCGGAGATGTAGTGATTTACAATCCTTACAATTAGGTGAAGGTCAAGTGAATGTACAAAAGCAGGGTGTCACTTTTATCCGAACAGGTTTGTCAAAGTCTGATAGACCTAGTCATATGGGAAGAAACATTTTTGTGCCTCATTTGGAGAAAGATAGGAAATTGGACCCAAAGAGAGCATTAGCGTATTATCTAAAGACAACGGAACAGTACAGAAATCAGAATGGAAAAGACATTGTGAAATTGTTTTTGGCCGTAAATAAACCTCATCAACCAGTTTCTTCAATAACTATTTCTAGGTGGTTAATTAGTTTGATAAAATTTTGTTACAAAAAGTTGAATAAGACTCATGGAAAAATCACAGGACATTCAACTAGGAGTGTAGGACCATCATGGGCTTTATTCAAGGGTGCATCTTTACAGCAGGTTATGGAGGCTGCAGATTGGTCCAGAGAGACCACTTTCACGAGACATTATTTGAAGCCAGTGAATGTTGACTTTTTTAATTAGTGGAGGCACACTAAAACTGTATACATGTATTTGTTTTTTTCGGCGGACCGCCAGTATAGAAATGTGGTTTATTCACAGTTCTGGTGATTACTGTGTGTACATATGACATATTATATCAACATTATTCCAAGAAGGAATCCATCTTGTTGTATATAGGAGGGATCACAGTTGTGTACAGAAATGAGTAAAAGCCTTTATTTTGGACAAGAGGTAATCATTTCTTTTTACTGTTGTATATAATGATGATGTATATTCTTTTAAAGTGAGTTAACTAAATAATCACTCGCTTTTGTTGATACTGCTATGGAATCTATAATAATCCATATTGTAATATTAGGTAAGTATTTTATGAAATAAAAATTTTAAATTTGTTTTCAAATTATAGTTTTATTAATAAATACTTACCTAATATTACAACTTTCCCTCCCTCCTCCCCTCGTGTTATTTAGTATTGACTTAGGCGAACTGTTTCGCCGAAGGAATACTGAAGTTGCACGAGGATTGTCGGAAGTAGTCAGGTTGCGCATGCGCAAAAGTTCGTTTACTTCCGTATTTCCGGAAGGTTTATTATGCGGACCCGAAAAGGAAATCCATATTGTAATATTAGGTAAGTATTTATTAATAAAACTATAATTTGAAAACAAATTTAAAATTTGTATGTCATGTCTTTCGTGCCATTGCAATGCGAAGTGGGTAGCAAAAGGTTCAATTAGAATTTTAGTCTTATAGGGAAATAATCATACTTTACATAAAACCTTTTTTTTTGTTTCTATTTATGAATTTTATGTAGGTACAATAAATCACACTCGTAACAGCTTAAACTTCTATTAAGTAAGATATTTGAATGAGAAGCGTAATCGCTCGACTAACGATTTTTTATGACTTAATAATTTTATTGCTTATTGACACATTATCTCTTTATTTTCCATAAAGCTCCCATAGCCAGTGCTTTGACAGAGAGGTTCTCAACCAGATATGTAGTGTATTTTGGTACAGGACTGTCGTTCGTTGGTATGATAGTTTCAACATATGTAGAAAGCATCTACATCCTGTATTTCACATTCAGCATTGTCGTAGGTAAGCATTGAGACCAAGTGGTGTCCGTGGTCTAGTGGTAGAACATCGGCCTCTTGACCCAAATGTCCTGGCTTTGTCCTGAGGTCCCCATCTTCGCAAGCCAAGGGTTCTAACTCCACTATGTTCCTTACGTAAGGAACATAGTGGAGTTAGAACCCTTGGCTTGCGAAGATGGAGGTCCCTGGAGCGGCTATCGTTCTTGGTTCTTTCATTGGCCCACACGTTCGGAACGAGTGAATTTTCAAGGAAGCAGAATCGTGAGAGATCAATCTAAGTTGAAAGAACCTGTTTCCCAATCGAAGTAAAACAAATAGATTAAAACAAATGAGACTTTGAATCAAACGCCATATAAAAGATAGAAGAGTGACTCACAGAATAAGAGGCTTTTGAATTTAAGAGAGGAAAGCAACGCCTGTTTATTTTCATAGATGCATGAAACCAAAAAGCTAATCACACTATTAATAATTTAAGCGATTCATACTTAAGTGTGATTAGTTTATAGTTGCAAGAAAAGAATAATATCCTAATTTCTTAAAATTAAAATGCATCGACCAATTTAAACGCTAATGATTATGGGAAGTTTTTCCTGAAGCTATTTTACGCACAAGCACTAACTTGATACCTGTTCTAATTTGTATGGGTTGATTGGCAAACTTTAATGCCTGAATTCGAGAAACGCAATTGAAAATCAGACTCTTTCGGGGTACATGTATCTATATTTTGCAGGATTTGGAAAATGCCTGATATACACATCTGCCCTGATAATCATAACCAAATACTTCAATAAGAAACGAGGTCTGGCTACAGGAATCGCTACGGCAGGCGGTGGAGTTGGCATCATGGTTTTTCCACCGATCATAGGTTTGGTCTTTTTTTTATTTCTGACATTTGTATTGGAATAATCATGTGTTTTCTGATTTGAAAATAGATGCATGATAAGACTAGACTCATCATTTGTACAGTTAGTTACATCGTGAAATTGACTCTCATTCCGATCAAAAGTATTCTAAGTCGCTCTCTCAACGCTCAATTCATTCATTCATTCAATCATTCATTCATTCATTCATTCATTCATTCATTCATTCATTCATTCATTTTATTTCATTCATTCATTTCATTCATTTCATTCATTTCATTCATTTCATTCATTCATTCGTTCATTCATTCATTCAAAACACCCACTCGAACATTTCAAAAACGTTCCCAAATTACTATAGATACTAGATCAACAACTTATTTCAAAATAGAAATTACTAGAAAAAATGCACGATTTTTATTGACTTTATTGATTTTGGAAGCGTATGATTGGTTCGGAGAGACATAAAAAGCTATTTATATCACCGGTATTCACATTTTATTAAAGGGCGTAATAGATATCGCTTTTTTCATCTTGATCAAAATAAGCCATTGGATTATTTCACTTCATTTTCACTCAAAATTCACTCCTCTCGCTCATTCAATTTCATTCAAAAACTATTCCAACATAATTTGTCATGTCAATTTCACGATGCTCTTAACTGTAATTACATACTGCACCGTAAATTCATACAAAATTATGTAGATCAAGTATAAATGTCCAAAATGCGTTTATAATGCAAACACATGTAGATCTATAGTCTTTCGAAAAGAATAAAACAGGAATGTAAAGCGGGCATTATTTTAGAGTACGAAATATTCCAACCACTTCTTCACACTACGGTACATGTACATGTAAGAGGTCTTTTATACAAAGCTTTGCTTCAATATTCTTTTTGGAGATACTGAATTCTTAAAATAAATCTTTCCCAAAGAAACGAACAAATGGTAAAGTTATGATCGTATGATCCTAACATTTTTTTTTAAAATTCTGTGTGTGTTAATTCACACATCTTTGTGATCCGGTGTCCGGTGACCACGTTTATACTATAAGGTCTGGATTTTTTAAGTTAAATATTTCAGGCTCATTGTTCACGGTGTTTAGTTATAAATGTGCTATGTTAACACTTCGAGGTCTGTTATCATTTTCTATTACCATTTTTGTTTCAGATTGGTTATTCACGGTGTTTGGTTATATTGGTGCTATGTTGATACTCTCAGGCCTAACTTTGGAGACCATGATAAGTGGTGCCTTGTTTCGACCTGTAGAATTGCATAAGAAACTGATATCGTCAAAACAAAGAAAATTGTAAGTTAAAAAATATAAATTCACAATACTGAAAAAAGATGACATATCTTACAGAAAAATTATATATGCAAAAAGTATGAAACCGTTAAATATGTGAATATTTTTATTTGAGCTTTTATCTTTGCAACTTCATCAGGGATTCGATTAAAACTGACTGCAAAAATTAATAATCAACCTTAGTTCTTATTTCAAATATCATTTTTATATACAGTAAGGTTTTATCTTCTTACATCAAACCCAAATTCAAACTCTTTAGTTTGGCAAATCGGCACAAAAACTACCCATGTCCAAAGACACAAATATTACACCAGTACTTCTTTCTCGGAGACATGAATTGAGTCATGTAATGAAGCTTGTAATGGCACGTTATCACCTGCCTGACAACATGAAGCAGTGTGTCTTTAGCAACAATTTGCATATTTATGATCGTAACAATAACAACTTTCACCTCTTTCTTTGAATTTACAGGTTTCATAAAACTTTAAGCCCTGAAAAATAATTGTATAGTATGTTTGTGTCTTAAAACATAAATGTTATCTGGTCTTGGCTTGTCTCGGCTGTAAGAAATATCATGACTCGAAAAGCTTCGTCTTGATAAATTCTCCAAAACTAGACCAGAAAACAATGATCTTGAAGACACTTTTATTTGTTATAAATTTTGTTTATTGAAATGTTAATGTGACTTTTTCAAAAATTTTGAATTGCACGACGTCATTTCATGATTAAAAACGAGTCCAACGTTTCAACGAGTTCAATTAAAACAGCATGTAAGAAAGGAGAATTTATTTGCAACAAGCAATGTCTCTCAATCTGCAAATTTTTCTTCGAAGGAAAATATCACACGATTTTCATTTCAAACTTTCGATCTTTCATTTAGACATGTCCTTAATGTAAAGTCTAGTGGTAGCTCTCTAGAATTTCGAGGATGATTCTTTGATGTATACAACTGAGTTTTCATCTTGTTTTTGTTCTACTGGTATAAACTTCCGAAATGGGTTGTAATTTGTGAACAGTCACAATTTATTATCGGTATAAATTAGTAAGTGGTAATTAATAATTATTAAAAAATGAGATCCCCTTTTAATCTAAAAAAGACCCTTTTCTCACATAGTCATCATGATCTTCTTTAACGAAGAGCGATTGAAGATATACTTGTCTTACACACGTGAAAGATCACATTTAAATGACGTCATCACGTCGTCATTTAGGTAACTGCGGACAGATAACATAGTCGAATTTTTGACTTTCTTAAAATCTCACAATAATTTCTGAGATTTGTATTTGAAGTGCGAGAATTAGCGAACACGCAATGAAAAGAATCTGAAGCTCGTTCATTTGACGTCGTGACGTCATTTTTTGACCCGCCAAAATCAATATTTGCAAAAAATTTCTGAATTAATCGGCCGATTTTCACGAATAAAGTTTCATTTTTAAAGCCCAAGAACGCCCGAGCTATTCGTTTAATTTCTGTGCACATTCAAATAGAAATATAGGCCCGAAACGCTAACTATTTCACAAATTTTAAGATTTGACGTTCCTTTTTTCATTTCATTTTTTGTAAATAAGTAGAAATTTCTCAAAATTTCGTCCGGTGACCTATGCTGATTTTTTTGTTATTTTGTAGCGAAAAGAATATGCTTTGCATTAATCAAATAAAAATGATATGTCTTCGGGTTAGATTTTTTATTAAATTCGACTTTGTGAAGTTGTTGGAACAGTTTCGTCGGAAAACCATCTGCACTATGCTTATTTGGCGCCAATCTCCGTGCAATAACTCGTTCTAAAATATTTGAAATTTAGGTTTATCGTAAAATATAGGGTTCAAAAGTATTAAGACTGAATGTAAAATTTAAGAAATGAAAAAAAAAAAAAATCACTTAAGTTTTATGCATTTAAAAAGACAGCTTTTGTGAACATTTGACGCGACGTTGAAATATCCTCTGATTTGCGTTATCTTCGCGGAATCGAATTTTACAAAAAATCTAACCCGAAGACACATGTTTTTTATTTCAAATTTCTTCAGCGGAATGAATTGGCAGCAATGTAACTAAATTTCAGCATAGGTCACCGGACAAATTTTCGAGAAAAAAGGCAATATTTCCAGTGACTGTACTCGAAAATAGCAACACAGAAGACATTAACATTTAATGCGTTACATTTAATTGTATTTCTTACACTAATATCCTCATATCAATAGAACATAAGATCCAGCGTCTTTAAACAAAGCAATTGGCGTTTTCGGGATGAAAATCGGTTTATTATTTCCGAAAAAATGGACAATTACTGATTTTGGCACCTAAAAAGGGGTCGGCCCCCTTAATGACGTCATGACGTCAACTCTACGTTATGAAATTCCTTTTTATGACCGACATATGAAAGCGGGTACTTCAAAGTATAGTTTTATCGCATTAGGCATGATTTGCAGACAATTTAAAATTTGGACCTAAAATGGCCCTCTATGTGTCCGCAGTTACCTTAACGCACGTAATCGCGGTATTTCTCTCACCTGGGCGTTCCAAAAATTGTTTTTAACGTAAGAATACTTTCTTATGTGAGAAAAAAAAAATCTGTGACCCGCTTTTGTTAAAGACAAGGTGATCTTAACCTCGTCTAGAATATGAAAATTATTCAGCCCGCCAATGCTCGCTTAAAAACATTTCTATTACAGACGAGATCAAGTCAGCTAGAATAGTAACGTTATTAAGCTCGCCAAGGCTTGCTTAATAACATTTCTATTCTAGACGAGGTTAAGACCAACTTGTCTCAGATAAAATCTCATGACAGATCTTATAAATCACAGACAAAGATTGATCTCTGACGACGTATCCGAATATATGGTGGAAGCAGAGGCTCTACGAGACGGTGAGGATTCTGATACAGAAACGGAGACTACAAAAGTGACTTTTGATACAAAAAATGATAGTGGAGACACGATTAAAGCAAATAAAGATGACACAAATCTTCCAGGACAAAACGGTAATTTCTCATCAAAGAAAGATACAGCAAAAACGAAACCTAGGTTGATTGAAATATCCCTGCTCAAAAGTTTTCTGTTTCTCTCACTGTGCTTGGCAATTTTCGCATACTCAGTGTCGATGATGATCACGCTAGTGTTTCTACCTCCCTTTGCCAAAAGTAAGGGTATTTCAGAGACCGATGCCTCGTTAATCATTTCAATAGTCGGTATATCAGACACGTCTGCCAGGATTATATCTGGAATTATATTTGATTTACGTGTTGTTAAACCGCGTAGACTCGTGGTCTATAATTGTGTTTTATTCGGGTTGGGGATAGTGTCTTTGTTAGTCCCGCTCGTGTCAAGTTTACATGGTTTCGCTGCTGTTGCAATAGCTTACGGAGTATTGATGGGATGTTATGTAGCTCAAAAGACAGTGATCACCGTTGATGTGATTGGAGTGGATAGAATGCCGTCAGCCTTTGGATTGCTGTTGTTGTTTCAAGGTTTGGGTACTCTTGTTGGACCAACTATTTCAGGTGATTATTTAATTTCTATTAGTTGTAAGTTGTTTTTGCCCCGGTACTGTTTAAAACATCTTGAAATTGACAAGATGGATGGTTTTTGAGTGAATTTTGAATGCAATTGAATGAGTTAGTGTCTTTACGAACAAATCAGACGCTTCCAAATTTTATAATTTTATAATAGTGAAATCGTGGATTTTTTTTCTAGCTATTTTTATTTTGAATACATTTGTTTATCTTATACACTGTATATCTTTCAGTGATTTTGGAGTGCTTATGAGTGGTTTGAGTGGGTTTTTGGAATGAGTGAGTTTATCGCACAGCGAGTGTTTTTGAATGGATTTCATCGCAATGAGTGTCAATTTCACGATGTTTTAAACTGTGCATGATGCTCTATTCCCGTATGTCAAAGTCCATATCATCCGAGTCGAAGGCGAAGGCGTAGGCGTATTAAACCATTTTTCTGGATGTAAATTTAATGAAAAGGTAATGATTTTGATGTAGGGAGAATTTCACAGAAAGCGAAACGCGTGCCGTTATATGACGTTCATAAAAATCTAAGTTCGCGCTTAAGATGACGTTGAGTTAAAAATGGGCGGGCGATCTGTGTACACAGTTAAAACCATTACATATAAATTTTATTGCGAACCAAATTCTATGTAGTTTCTTCTTATTTTATGTATGTGTTTAACGCCATCGTGTTATAATTTTTCTTTTAGGAAAAAAAAAACGTTGATTTAACAATATGACAGAGTTTCAATCTCAATTTCAGGTCTACTAGTGGATGCACTAGGCGGCTACCAGGAAGGTTTCTATCTCGGAGGGGTTGGTTTATTGATTGGTGCTTCTTTGTTTATGTGTGGAAACATTCACAGAATTATAACGAGAAAACGTCACAAGAAAGCTATCGAGATCGGCTGAAAGACGTCATGTGACTTGTGATACATTAAAAAGTGCGACTCAATTATACCTTTGGGTTGCTAAGTTCACTTGACTTTGGTAAGCCGTCCCGATTAGTTTTCAGATGGTAAATGATGAATAGCTGTCATGATTGGCTTAAAGATGTCGCGTGACTGAAAATCTAATTCACAAGGCCGACTTTCATATAGTGAAAATAATACAAAATATTTATTTCTATTTGAGTCCGTACGACACTACGTGTACTTAATCTGGGTCAATACAAAGGATTTCGCTTCTCCAATTGAAAATAAGGTATAAGTATAATCTTTCACTGTGGATACAAATAATTACTATATATAAAACACGAACAAATTAACCCTTTCGTATGTACATTTTCTAGATTTTTTTTTTCTCTCTCTTGTCAAATCTGACCGATCACTCGAAAAAGGGTCCTCTAGAAAATAAACATTTGAAAGCGATATTTAAAAAAAAAAAGTTTCAGAAAATATTTTACAATATAAAGTTCCTGTCCAGATCAATTCGAACAGCCAACGCAGTCTTATTTGGATCGATTCTTCCAGCACTTTCTATATAGTCCCTTTGTCGCGTGTCAAGGAGGTGTTAAAGGTCGTGAACCCGTATTAATTCCGCAACGTTTCGGAAGTAACAAAATTTAACAGTGTTAATCGAGGTTCCCTAATGATATTAATTTGGAAACCTCGGTTAACATTGTGAAAGATCATGAGTTCCGAAATATTGCGGAACTATTACGTGTCTACTACCTTAAGTAAAAGCCGGTTGACCTATGCAAGATGTGATCTCTTTTTAGAATACTTGCAATTAGTTACGAAAACCCTAGTTATATCACGTGTATACCAATTAAAACAGAGAAAATCTAACTGAATTAAGAAGCAGTTTTGTTCCGTTTTGTTTTTATGATCTTTTTATTTTGTAAAATAGACATCTATGGCGAGATGTTCCGAGGCCCAAGCCTAGGATAGCTTTTAGCCTACGCGGGTAATACAAATGTGCCTCACTGGGTACTCGTACTGACAGATGAAGTTGACCGAGTTTGAAATCGAACTCACACTCAACCGACTGAGGTAATCGTGTTTGGTCTCACAGAACCGAGAAGATCATGAAACTGATCTGAACGCAGTTATTAACCTCGATATACATGTTTGTGATTCAATTTCAAATGATTCCATCATTTTTCGTGCATTCTGATTGGCTGCAAAATGATTTTAATTTTCAATGAAATTAATTTTGGGAACGCAGCTATTTTGAAAGTTACCCCGTGAGAAATATATCAATTATTATCAAATCATAATATTTTTATTGTTCATGATTTTAGATTAGAAGATATGAAGATAGTCCTTTGTGGATTTCATGGAGAAATGACACTAAAACCCTAAGCACACTTATGTATGAAACCGCTTTGCGCATTCATACATTGCGATTAGGTTTTTATAGATTTATTCCTCCATGAAATCAACGAAAGAAAACTTTCATCTCTTTATCACTATGTATAACCGTACAGTTGCCTTAACCGGAAGTTCAGTGAGTTATCCTCACTTAAAAGATAAAAGAGAATTTTAAAATAAAAATATCTAAAAATCGGTACCACATCATGAGATCCGATTTTCGCTCATGTAAAATGGAACTTATGATTATTTCTATGCATAATTGCGAAAGGTAAGGCTTGTCTACTTCTATCTTAAATTTGCATTTTAATACGCGGATCATCCGACTAAGCTGAATTTTTCAACAAGACGCGGGCGATTTTCTTCTTTACAACATATTTCGACACAATTAAGATAGAATTCAAATTGTTAAAAAGACTCTTTATCTAATTTTCTTTAAAATATCGCAACCCCTTTGCCAAAAGATGCCATATTCTTTGAATAATCGCGTTAAGAAAACACCTACCCTCTCAAACTAACTGTACGGGATAGTGCCTTATGTTGATTTTTTCAATGTACGAATAGTTCATTATAATGATTCAATTGAAGAATTCTATTTATAAGCTTAACACAGCCAAGTACCTCTTATATCAAATCATTATCTGTTGAAATTTCCAATGGCGACCATAACGGAATTCTTCTTTTTATTAATCTGTTAACTCAGCTTTACAAGAAAAAGGAGTCCGCGGTGTAGATGTTTGAGTGGGTGTTGTTGGTGCGGCAGACTTATATCCTGTCCATAACTTTGTTTCTACTTAAGACATTGAAAATTGGCATGATTGTTCAGTGTCACAAAAAAAGCAAGATGGATAAATATTTGTGTGTTTTGCATGTGCATTACGTGCAACGAATTTTTTTTTCTCAAAAATTATATTTAATGTGCTGCGACTTCCCTATACCACAGATCTAAATAAAACACGTGCGTACATGATGATTACAATTAACTCGGGGAGCAATATGGAACCTTATAAATCAAAATCTTCAGAAAAAAATATTAAGCCGATTAACATTCCAATAACCTCGAACTTAATCACTTGTACGAACGTTTGTAAGCAATACAATATATTGGAAAAATCATGGCATCGTTCGATGAGAATATACTTGTCTAGCAGCAGCACAACGTACTGACGTTGACGCACAAGTTACGCCCGCTTCGTCTTTCTGCTAAAACGGGTACAACTTACTTACATCTTCTATTCAAATATCTAAGAATATCTATTTAAATCTCAATTCAATATTAGCAAATAGCTTTTGGGGATGAAGGGAAGTGCTGATTTTCCGTTGAATCTTAGTATACAACCAGGTGCCGAATTATTCAGCGTAAAAGGGTCATTGGAGCATTGATCGGACTTTTTCGTTGACTGGAAAATAAGAAAAAATGGACGTGGGTTTTCGATTGAGAAAAGGTATGCCAGTCATGTTTGTGATTGTTTTACTTGCGTATGTTTAAGAAAGATTTGCGAGGCCAATGTTCAGCCATAGGTTATTTTCACAGTTGTTAGAAGACAATTTTTGACGAGAGACTGTGACTCTTTTATTCTGTGTCAAGAGATCCAAACAAGTAAATGCAATGTCGAAGGTTGGGTAAACGGATGCGAACTAGTTTATACAGATTCACGAAAGCTTTAAACTGTAAACGTATCAGGAATCTGTAAGGATTCGTAAATTTTGTATTGGTTTGAACCTATCTGTATATACTGCCTTACTCCCCTTTGGGTATTATTGGCAGGCGCGCGTCTGTGCTGGAATAAAAACTGAAAGTCATTGGTTAGGGTGCCAAATTATAAAGATATTGTGAATGTTAGATTAAAAGATCTGATAAAACAATTTAGGTCATTCTGGACGGCTGACTTTCTGAAAAGAATAAAGAATCTTCTTGAACGCGACAATGTCAGGTTGCTGCACGAACCCGGTAGTAAAATTCATAACGCTTACTTAACGGTATGTTACGCAAATTTTAGGATTTTGACTAGTGACCGTTTACAATCGCTTTACGGGTTACGTACATATACTTTATTGCGCTTTTCATGGAAAACATGAATCACTTTACATAATCTTCTCTGGGTAATGCAGAAAACAATTTCTTTGATGTTAATGGGTGCTTTTCTGCTAAAAGAAAGTCCGCTTGTCAAGATGAAATAAAAAAAAACGTTTCAAAATTAGTCATTGCTTTTTATTAATGTGCAAAAACAAAGCAAGGTACAACTGCTTTAAGGGTTCGCTTATATACTACTCAAAGTTTCCTAAGCACCAAATTTTTTCGCTGTTCTACAGGGGCTGAAAATTAAAAAAAAGATACATTCGTGTTCGTGTTGAAAATTGCACAATAATGTATTGACAAGATCTCTAATGTATACATTACCAAATTCGACACACAATTTTCTCGCGAGACTCTTGCAAAAAAAGGAACCCCCGTTTCTTACCTGTCCTTTCTCATTTTCTACATGTACCGGTTTCATGTAGATGCTTAGTTTCTGTTTTTACAGTACTTTATTGACTTTTTTAAAGTTGATACTTATGGCTAATCCAAGCGTCAGACGACATTTATCTGTCGAACAAGTGTAGTTATTGTGGAGCAAGGGGCTTCACACCGTGATGTTGGCATGGTACTGGGGGTTCACCATACTGTTGTAACCAGATCTTGGGCACGATGCCAACAGTATGGTACACCTGTAGGGAGACATGGTGGAGGTAGGAGCAGAGCTACCTCCGTCGCAGGAGACCGTTTTTTTTGGTAATTAAACCCCAGAGGAACAGGTTTGCTACGGCAACGCAGCTGCGTTCCGACCTTCAAACGCCTCGGGAGTGCGAGTTTCGACCCAAACCATACGAACACGGCTGCATGAGCATAACCTGATGTCAAAAAGACCATGTATTCATATTCCGCTGTCCCGAGTTCATTGTCGGCGTCAGTTAACATGGGCATTGGACCACGTTGACTGGCGCATTAGACGCTGGCGCCCCGTGCTATTCACGGATGTGTCCATGTATTGCATAGACTACATTGATAGGCGGTTTAGGGTGAGGAGAAGACCGGGGGAAAGGTTTCATGCAGCAAACATTGCTGAGCACGATCGTTATGGGGGTGGGTCCATCATGGTTTTGGCTGGCATCAGCTGGTATGGGCGGACTGATCTTATTATAGAAAGAGGTACTCTGACAGCTCGTAGGTACATTGATGAAATCCTCAATAACCACGCAAGATATTACGCTGGCGCTATTGGGGACGGATTCATTTAATGGATGATGATGCCCGTCCACACACGACCCGTATGGCCCAAGAGTATAGCCAAGAAGAGGGCATTCCACGTCTGGACTGGCTGGCTCGCTCACCGGACTTAAATCCGATAGAGCATATGCGGAATGAGCTACAGGTTCGAGTTTCGGCTCGCCAGGTCCAGCCAAGGACATTTCAGGAGCTCAGCCACATCCTTAAAGAAGAATGGTCTGTTATTCCCCAAAGAGTAATCCACAACTTAATCAGGAGTATGCAGAGGCGCTGCCAGGCTCTAATTGGCAGCGTCGGCTCTCATACTCGTTATTGAACGAACTACAATTGAAAGAACACCTTTTTCGGACAAATTCGATTTTTTCAATTTTCAAGAAAACAGACCAATTTCTAGGGTCTCCCTGTTTGGTCTACATTTTTAGTATTCTTATCATTATAAAGCTTCATTTTCTTCTTAAAATTTGATAACTGATAACAATCGACAATTTTCCAACATTTTTATTATCACATTTCTTTTTTCCCGATATTATAGTTGAAAAAAGTTTTGGTGCTTAGCAAACTTTGAGTAGCATATTTCTATTTTGAATGCAGGTTGCATTTTTCATGGGCCAATGAATTTCAAGAATGTTGCGAACAGGAAACATGTACTCGTGTAGGCCTATCAACCTCGGGATGGTCGACCTCGTAACTGAACCAGTATCAACTAAAGAAGTTTGTCCATCTGCCGTCCGGTGAACATCCGAAAATCGTCGTTTCGAGACCAAAACCTCATATTTACAGAAACAGTTGTATATCCAAGCTGTTGTCACAAGGTTTTTAGCCCGAGCAGCAGTTGAAATAACTGCCTCGATATCTGTCATAGGACAGATGCTAGATGCTAGATTCTCGAGTACTTCAAATAATGATACTCAGAAATTCGCTCGTTTTTGTTATGCTATTTGGAAATGAAAGAAAGCAATACTACAGAGTCGTAAATATTCATACATAAATCATAGATATTCGAAATATAACATTAACATATCGATATTTACTCCTAAGTATCCAAAATGTAGTAACAATCCGCACTGTAATTGTTAAAGGAAGGTTCCCACCTACGAAAGTTTCTAATCATTTCATACGGATTCGTATTTTTTGTAAAACTTGGCGGATCCTCATATATTTAACGCACGTTTTACAATTTATTTGCGTGCATTCACGCTTAATTGCGCGTTGTTACGATATATTTACGGTAAAATTCCACGATTCTTTCCAAGTTCTTTTGGACAAATCTGGTAAATGCAAACTTTCAAGGGCTATTTATACATCATTTAGGTTTGTAAGATAATTATTTTTAGACAGTTTACGTTTAAATTGCAACTTCTTAACGATCATTTGTGAATTCTTATGATAAAGTTGAGACTTTATTCGAGTCTTTTGTTTTATATATATCAGATATAATCATATTATTATCAAAAAAAAAATGTTGCAGAAAAGGACTGCATAGATTTAAGAGTGTTTCTGCGTTTCGTCTCTCCGGGATCGCATACTCGTACCTACAGTTTGAATACATGTAACATTGAAATGTGAGCTTTTGTTGACCTCTTGTTCCTTGAACCATGTGTCCGTAAGTTATTATAATATAATATATACTACCTTTGCTATGGATTAAATTGAAAGTTCGTGTAGTTTCAAATTTTGGTTTCGGACTACATCAGTTCAATAATGTGCTTATGAAAAGGCACACATGTAATTATGCGAATTCCAATATGGGAAGCGAACTATTCGTACATTAATTTTACTTGTGTTGGTAACTATTGATACCGTACGGTTGTAACTATCACGTACAGTCAAAAGAAGAATGTTTTCACTTCAAAGACCAATTCTAGGATAGTTCGGTGTTAAATTGAAATTATTTGATACAGGTTATCAAGAAAATAGCTTTTCTAACCTTCCGAAGGTAATTATGAAAAAATAATGTTTTTCATTAATGCATTACAATGTTGGTAAAGTCAAACCTGCGGATAAATCGGTCTCAACTCAATGATGGCATGAAAATTAAGGGGGAAATATTCACTGCATGATCAAACAAAACGCATATACGAAACAATGTCGAACAGCCTTTGCGAAACTGTAGAACACTTTTGAATAGAGAACGTGGATTTTACATAATTGCTTTAAATAACCAATTTTCTTCAATAATTGTGGTGTCACCCCTGATAATTTATGAAGATAGCAGATATCACTTCCGGCTTACTCTCCTGTACGGTTATACACTGTGTTTATTGTTGACCAGAGAAAATGTTTGTTTTTTCGTGTTTCCCTTCTTTATAAACGTTTCCCTTTCCTCTGATAAATGGATTAAAGAAAGAAAAAAAAAAAACAAAAAAACCCCACAAAAACAACAACAAAAAAAACGATATAAGTGTGTACGTGAAAATCGAACAATTTCACAAGTGCGTAAATTAAAGGCTAAGATCATCTTGTGCGGGTTATTAATTTACGCTACATGTCCAGCCCCCGCGGATCGACTATGAGGCAATCGAACGAATATTATTTATTCACTTTTTGTTTGTCGAGTCTTGCGTTCAGGATGACTAAGTGTTGCGAACTGTTGGCAAACTATGCCGTGTCTTGCACGCAAAAGCATGTGCAAAGATGTGTATAATTTGCAAACACATGGGTTTTCGCGAGGAATATCGCACGCGCATATATTCATCAAAACGCGAATTTCAAAGTCGAGGCTGAATATTGCAGTACTTTAATGAGTATTCATGTTTTGAAAAGAACAATAACACACATAATATTTTAACATCTTCTCCCCTTATGCATATGGCGGTTTTTATTACACAGCTAACCAGTTCAAAATTAAATTGTTTGTGACATAGCAAGCGGAAGTGACGCCTTTCATATTTGACCGGATGTTGATATTCTGTTTTCCTGCTACAACTTCTCCATTACACAAATCTTCTGGGCTCAGCTCTATATTTGGTGGCATGGAGCCGGGGTCCATAAAGTCTAGAGGGCAGTACACTTGGAAGTTTGCCATTGTTTCACTATTGAAGTGATTATTTGCCCTATTTTCTGTCTGCCAAGCGCTTTGTGGATTTACCTCTGAAAATATAGGGTTGTTGGTTTTTACAATCTATGAAGTAAATAAGTAAATCCAAAAAGACATTGGATACAAATGAAAACATAGGAACCACAAGTAAAATTAGCTATTTTGACTCGTCGATTGTATAACAATGTACTGTAATCACAAATCACAATAACGAATTCGAGTTATAACTGCTTAATGCACTTTAAACATAGAATAAATAATTGGTTTATTCATGTTGTATAACTCGAATAGGCTATGGTGACTTGTGATTACAATACAATTGTATACAATCGACGTGTCAAAATAGAAAATTCTACTTATATTTTGATATATTTCAGCGTATAAATAAAGATGTGAACATGGCTCTTGGAAAAAAAAATAAATCAATCAAAAGCGATTAGCATGGCGGCATAAGCGTATAATTTTTTCCTTCTTCTTCCTTTTCTTCTTCTTCTTCTTTTTATTTGTGATTAAATAGCTGCACTTACTAATATTGCTTGAAGGCTAGTTTGACTTAAGTTTATGGCAATATGAATTAACTATTTGGATTGTTTGAAGAAACGAATATATTTAAAAACAGTAAACAGTCTATTAGTAAAGATGTTTTTATTTACAATTTTCTTCCTTAAGACCACATGTATTCAAAAGGACGTCGATTAAGAGTTGCAAGTACTACCTAGACTACATTGAAATTTTGTAGATCCGTGCTGGATTTTTTTTTTCTTAAAGGGGGGAAAATAGCTACCTTGGTTTTGCTGTACATTAGCGGTCGACCCATTGAATTTCCTTCTCTTGTCTTTAGATCTTCTATTCTTGAACCATATCTGTATCTGCCTACCAGTCAGCCCTGTTTGTTTGCATAGTTCTTGACGCTCCGAACGCGAAGGCCGCTTTTGGTAAGTATATAGGTCATTAAGCATGCGCAGTTGATCACAGGAAAGACACATCGGCTGGTGCTCGTAAGTTTCGTCTGATCCGGACTCGTCCGTTTCGCTTTCACTTTGTGGTAAAGCTACAATGACAAAAACAGTAAACTTATATGAAGAAAGTTAGTAGTAAACTTCTCTTTGAACAAATCTGAATATGTTATTTTGTTTTTTTCTAAAAAGAAAAAAAGCGGGCAGTACGGTAATATTTCTCAGGGCTGTTTTGAAAGTGAGACCATAAAAATCGGCATTCTTAAAGTTCTCGCTGTTAAATTTTCGAAAAATACTTTTTTGAAGTTACTAAATAATAAGTTTAATCAAAGCGCGATATGAACTGTCAATCCATTTTAAAAATTGGAAATATAATTTGAATATTCATAGACTAAACCAAAACACAAGTGTGGCATATTATAGTTTCAATGGGTCAGCACAAATTGTAAGAAGTTGAAGAGTGTGTTCTATAAAATAACATGTCACCTGGGCCCGAGGTTATAAAACTTTTCTCATCTCAATTAAAATTTTTCTTAAATTTCAATTTGTGAATAAAGCCGTAATTCTTTTTTAATTATCATTTTAATGTATATAGACATAACGAAAAAAATATTAATAAGTTGTTATAAATAACAACTTATTAATGTTATCTTTTATTTTCATACATTTATTTGAATTTCAGAAAATTCTCAGTTGAGCCTGAGAAAAGTTTTATAACCTCAGGCCCTGGTCACGGCTCACCATGCAGAGAAAAAAAAATCGACGACGACGACAACAACAACAATAACATCAACAACCTTTATCCTTGTTTTGATCAAATAAAAGTACACGTACTTTTCTTTTTTCATGTAAAAGATTATTACGTATTTGCATTATCACGGCTATCAATGTTACCTATTTGAGAACGATAATGCAGACTAAATAACAATAAAGGTGATAGACTGTCTGAATGTATCGATTTACCTGTTTATTCGATTAACGGTCATTAGTGTGTCTGCGTGACCTCTTGAGGTCAAATTTACAGATTTATCTCCTGTCTTTTTACGTAAACAAACTAATCTTTATCCTTTAGTGGAGGGGGGTCGAAAGTCGCTTTGAATTGAAAGTCGCTTTTGACCTGAGTATTGTGATGAGCGACAAAAACGTCTCGACTTCACTTCGAGACATTATAAATGGCTTTTATATTTTTTTTTAAATCATGTATGTTTTAATAGGTCACATTATGGCAAATGTGAATACACTAAGCGGAATTATTCACCAGTGTGATAACCTCTTTTTTTAGTTTAATACCTCCATGAATCCAGAAACTTTCTTATTTTAATGTCACAAAAACAAAATTTGAGCCATTTAATAAGGGAACTACATGTATTCTGCGCGCAGGCATGCAAAAAAGTCACGTACCTAAAATTTATATACATTAGGGGGGTTGAAAAATATATAACTGCCATTCAATAAGCTCGTGTTTGTATACATAACTCAGAAATAGATACAAGTTTGGTCGTCTTGCTCTTCCATCTAAGAAATGTTTATTTGAAATTACCTTGTTGTTCATTTGTCCTTAGAAAGTCTTTTTGACACACAATCTTGAAATCTTCTCTCAAATAGAACTGTGTCCCGGTTTGTATGTTATTATCACACAGCACACATCGAAGACAAGCCGGGTGAAAGGCGTTACCGTTGGTAATACAGACACCTTCCGCAGGAGAGATAACTTCAAAGCAGGATGCACATTTCGTACCATATAACCTGAAATAGATATGAAACTGTATATGTGATATATAGAGAATAACATGTAAGTGTGTGAGTGTCATAAAATAACAATGTTATCTGGTCAAGGTTGGGTGATGTTATCATGACGAGGCTTTGCCGAGTCATGATAATTTCTCATAGTTGAGACCTCATGATAAACAACCATAATAGGCTACATAGCTCATTTTTTGTCGCAGGATACCTCAAGATAAAAATGGATGGAGTTGATTCTCTTTCTTTGAAGAATTAAACTTACGAATTTTCTATATTCAAAGTAATCGTTTCACCATTTTTATGCCAAGCAGTTCCTTTAGGAACGTTCCGTCATAATTCAAGAGAATGGTTGTTGAATTGACCAAAAACGTCAAATGGTTTTCAGCTGATAGTAGAACTGAATTTCATTTTAAAAAATAAGGGAGTAACTCTAGATAGCGGCCAAATAATCATTATTACATGGTATCTTGCAGACACACTATTCCAACGGAACCTAGTAGACGGTGGCCACTGCCTTCACCGGAAGGAGAAGGGATTGCTTGCTGAACTTATATGTTTATTTTTTTGTTGTTGTTTTGATTGACTAAAAATTGCAATTAAAAGAATCATTGTTTATGTCTAATATTTGCGCATAAATTGCAATTAAGTAATATTTTGTCTCTAGACGGCTAACACCTCGTAACTACAGCTTGGAAAAAGCTGTAGTTTCGAGGTGTTCGTCTCCAAACGACGATAATAGACAAGGTTGCGATAAACGAATTCCACTTTATTGGCTTTATTTCACCTACCTTATAAAGTCCGCCCTACAGAATATCTCGTTTCCTTTCATATGACAGAACTCCTTCACGTTTAAATGGCACACTACACATCGTAAACACGCATTATGCCAACATCTACCGTTAACTTTGAACACTGTACCATCATAGATAGGCTTGGTACAGCCTGAACACACTGGGGCTTCTGAAATATCCAAGAATCATAAATTGAGAACTCAAATGTACTTCGTTTTTGCAGAGATAACGTTTTTAACATTTGAAGCTAAAAACCGATTTTAGAGGTCTAAGCTAAAGCATGGGGTTTAGTGTAAGCATACCAAATTCGGCATATTCTAATGAACTTTTGTAAAATTCAATACGAATGTTTTGACTTAAAGGCAAACATTCTACAAACATGTTCTTTTTCTGTTTCAATTGCTCTACTCTTGAACATGCATTGTACTTTTTTTTTTCAAATTTGCATGCGCCATTTATTCGATTCCTAGACGCTCCTAGCTTCCTAGCTTACCACTGCATAGTATTAGTAGTAGACTAGTAGTATAGTTGCAGAGATATTGTTGATAGCGACGTAAAAACCCATCCAAACAAACAAACGAATAAGATTTCAAAGGTCAGTTATGTTTTAAACCCTTGTATACTAGAGGCAATATTTTGTACTGATAAATTCGCGGACGACAAATGGACAATTCTTATTTTCTTAAATTAAAATTGGTTGTTTTATTTTTTTCAGGATTAAGGGGGAAAAAGGAGAAACAAATCATTTAGTTATAACTTTTTTAAATACCACTCCTTTCTAGAGCGTTTTGGTGGTCGTCAGTAACAGGTAAAAAAGCAGAGAAAGTCTTGTCAATTTGTTCAATTTTGATGATTATGAGGAAAAATGAAGAGTGATATGAAACAAGCAAAAATAAGAAAATGATGAATAGTTGTATGAAGAAAAAATGTCATAAAATCCCTGGCGTTAAAAACAACAACAACAAAACAAAAAGAAAAAAAACTGAAAGGTATTTTTGTTCATTATTGGGAGTCTCATTTTACAACGTGTTTATTTTGTGTCCGAATTTGTAATGATTTTTAACGTTTGTAAATGACAAATAATGATTACTATTGCTTACTGTTCATATTATTTTGTAGATTCCGTATATCCGCCATGTTGCAAGCCTCACAATTTTCTACACAATGACCAGAACAACTTTCGAAGAAATAATAAAATCCATACCTGATTATCCGGTGCTATTTAAAATCCGGGTATCTTTCATAATTAGTCACGAGACCCTGGGAAAATCGAAAGCGTCCAGACGAGATAATTTGACAGACGGGTTATCAGACAATTATAACGGGTAATCGGTCTGACTATCGCATATAGATGGATTACAATTGTAAACAAATATTGGCGTGGCTTTGTACATGTGGGGATATTAATACGAGAGATAATAAATGTCTGTCACCTTAAAATATGTATAGTGTTGTTGTTGAGAGAATCATACATTAAGGCTTAAGCCTATGTGTGACATTTTCAACAACGTTTTTTTTTTAGAAATTAGACAGTCTGATAAGTATCGCTTCGTATTTAAAGACGAATGCGCTTTTTTTCAGGAATCTATGAAAACGAAAACTTAATCACATACATAATAACTCGAAGTAGGTACATACGTAGGTGTGATTACGGGTACTTTTTTTAGACTTTATACGTCAATGCAATAAAAAAAATATCTACATGTCTTATAATTTCAATACGCAAAGCTAAAAAGAAACATTTTATATTGGACTTTGAGAAAGCTTACAAAAAAGCAGTCATAAAATTCGGTTTTTTTAACTGATGTATGGAACTATCTGTTCAGCTAACTAGAATGTTTGAATCTGGAGGCAAAAGACTTTAATTAAATGTGGAAGGTTGAATCACGGACCCTTGATATGCATATGTATATTGAGAGTCCCTGGTTGCATGAGTATGTATCTTACCGGCTAAAGCATACACAGTGGCGGATTCGGAGGGGATTCGGGGGGTTTCAAACAAACCCCCTTTGAAGCCCAATTATTTCATTTCATGCAAAATTTAAATTAACCTTTCAAGTGCCCGTTTTACTAAACTTCTTACAAAAAAAAAAGTAGTAATAATCGTAAGTCAAAATCAAAAATCGTACCTGGTGTTTTCATTCATTGTTATATTCTACCTTGCAAAATCTCGATGGACTAGTCTTTAAAAGACGATTCCAATTAGATGATGCATGGCAGATTTACATATTTAGTTACTACTGTAGATGTAACTTAAATGTTTTTGGTCTGGTATTCTTCCAGTGTTTTTTTTTCCTAATCCACACCGTACAACCGGTTGCGACGACAACAGATGAGAGTCATCTACGACAGATACAGCGAATTGTGCCAAGTAGATGGTATGCCAAATAAATCTATTTAGAGGCAACAACTTTTGGATAATGTCGTCTTTTAGGACTTGCTGTCAATTAAATTTGGGGAATTAAGGCTCTATATGCGAAGGAAATATAGGCGGATGATTACACTTCAGTTGTGTGTAATTTAAACTAGTATTTATCGAGAAATAGGCGAAAATCTTTGCATAAAGACAAATTTTGTAACTTTTCATGGGAAATCTACGAAATAACCAATGGTTGTGGCCTTATATGCGAAGAATATAAATAAATATTTATTCTATAGAATCACTGAACACTTACGCGTTTATCAATCAACTTAAGAATACCAGACCTTCGTTGTTTATTCATACGAATAAATTCATTTGGTCTACCGTCTACATGACACAGTTCACCGAATCTGTCGTAGTTGACTCACATCTGTCTTCGCCGCAGCCGGTTGTACGGTGTTAAATGTTATATATTTTTTTCCCTCACAGCTCCCCATGTCTTCTTTGACGAATGAGCATTAGAGATATCCCTGTCTAACACATGTGTTGGATCACGTCCCAAATGACGTCATCGCAACGTCATATTATTAAGCAAATGATATATGTCATATGGCAGACATAAACAATATTCACTTTCGAATTCGTCTCGTTGGTGTAGTTTGCAATGTGGCTTATTTATTTGTCTCATTCCTTTTGTTTCATAGCTTGCTTGTTCTTCATTTGTTTGCTTAACTTATTTCTTGAAACGATTTGGCTTTCTACGTTGCTTTGACATTCGTTTCCATGCATGCAAAATGCTTCTTCACAGTAAAAGCTTAAGATGTCCCCTTTTAAATGATTTTTAGGCCAGGAAATTCCTCTCAAGAAATTTCCTTGCCTCTAGCAATCGTAAGGAAATTTCAAGAAGTACTTTCAGAGAAAAAATGTTGGACTAAGTGTCCACTTTCATCCGCCAAAGGCAGTAGTTCCTGAATAAAAAGCGCGCAATAATTTTTTCTACAACCATAGTAAAGTATTGCGGGATCGATATTAAAAGACGACGTCATCAAGTCACAATCATATGACATCATAGAGTCGAAGACAATTTTCGAAATAAAGCCCTTTAAGAGATTGAGGGTTGTAAAAATATCAAGTTGTTGATGGACAACCGAAATGTAGTATCTACAGACTTTATTCATTTTCCAGGTACGACATTTAGTTCGACCAGCAATTAAGTGCAAAGGCTATGTGATTTCGACATTATTGCTTTAATTCTGAATCACCACTTTTTTCCTCTAAAATAGAATGTAATTAGTCACATCAAAATAAAATGTACATATAGTTTTAGAGATTATGTCTCTGTAGAGATAAACAAGTTGTTGGTTAATGACCGGAATATTGTATCTATGGTTTTATTCAAGCTGCAGGTACGACATTGTTGGTTTCACAACCATACAATGATAAAGCTGTATATTTACAGGCTTTTACCTGCACCATTCAGATTTTTCACAATGATATGTAAATTTTAGTCAAAGCGACATAAAAACAAATCAGAAAATGACAAAATGAAGCCGACCGAAAATCCCATTCAAGGCAACGAAAGATATTTAAGACAATCTGAGACAGTATCATCTAACGCATCGAAAATACTCAGCTTTCAAGCTGCAATTACGATGTTTAGGAAGTAAAGCAAGTGGCGAAGACGATGAACGCCCAATCCGCAGTCCAGGATTATAACGTTCTCGCGGGCGCCTTGTTACTATTAATCACTTCATTATATTGCCATTCACCACGATTAAAAACCATTCAAAATCACCCACTCATAGCTCTATTTTTTCAGTCCAAACACCCATTCAAATCATTCAAAACTGGTCCATAGTCATTACAAAGGATAAGATCAATAGCTTCTTTGAAAATTGAAATCACGATTTCCCTGACTAAATTGAATTTGTAATAAGTTGATTGGTTTGGTTTGTTTGAAAGGGGTTTTACGTCGCTTTCAACAATCTGCCAGCTTTATCGCGGGGACTGGAGCAACTAACAATGGATTACATGAAAAGAAATGGCGATAATGTACCTTTCTTTAATTTTATTTAAACTTACTCATCGCGCTCATTCGATTTCACTCCAAATCATTTCTAAATCATTCCCGGTGTCAATTTCACATGATGTTTTATGAAAATTCCCAATTGAATTTTGGTAAGTTACAATTTTTCCTTTAAAAGAAATAATAAAAAAATCGCAAGCTATTGCTTTGAATAAATCATTTTTATCTTTTTAAATCAAATACATTTGAATCTTAAAAAAAAAATCGATGATGATGCATTTTGGTATTTTTCTAATTAAATTCATTCGTCCGTAACGTAATATCTATTGTGATCTAAATGAGCTCGGAATGGAGTTACAAAAACTGACGTCAGTATTGAGGGCAACGTCTTGACAGCGTTTTTCTTACAGGTTTCCACGCAAATACAAATGTTTTAGGCTCATTGTATTCCTCAGTTTTAAAGGCAGTAATCAAGGGAAATAAGAACATAAATGAAAGTCTGAAGCGTAGACGGGTTGCCTCCCTTTGTATGCAAACAAATCGATCTTGGTTCTCGAAACTCTACGAAAACGTTCGTGAAAAGATACAAATGGTTCTTGACTCAGTGGCGGATTCAGAGAGAGTTGGCGGGGAGGGGGGTCGAAACGAACCCCCTCGGTAGCCTAACTATCTTATTTTCATGTAGATTTTAAATTAACCATTCTCCTGGTGTTCACTGTATATTCCTGAACCCCCTCGGTAGCCTAACTATTTTTTTCATGTAGATTCTAAATTAACCATTCTCCTGCTGTTCACTGTATGTTCCTGAACCCCCTCGGTAGCCTAACTATTTTATTTTCCTGTAGATTTTAAATTAACCATTCTCCTGGTGTTCACTGTATATGCCTGAACCCCCTCGGTAGCCTAACTATTTTATTTTCATGTAGATTTTCAATTAACCATTCTCCTGCTGTTCACTGTATATTCCTGAACCCCCTCGGTAGCCTAACTATTTTATTTTTATGAAGATTTTTAATTAACCATTCTCCTGGTGTTCACTGTATATTCCTGAACCCCCTCGGTAGCCTAACTGTTTTATTTTCATGTAGATTTTAAATTAACCATTCTCCTGTTGTTCACTGTATGTTCCTGAACCCCCTCGGTAGCCTAACTGTTTTATTTTCATGTAGATTTTAAATTAACCATTCTCCTGGTGTTCACCGTATATGCCTGAACCCCCTCGGTAGCCTAACTATTTCATTTTCATGTAGATTTTCAATTAACCATTCTCCTGGTGTTCACTGTATATTCCTGAACCCCCTCGGTAGCCTAACTATTTTATTTTCATGTAGATTTTCAATTAACTTTTCTCCCGCTGTTCACTTTATATTCCTGTTTTGAACAAAAGCTTTGACAGACAGTATGGACTAAGATCAGCCTGCACAGTTGTGCAGTCTGATCTAAGCATATACTGCCTGTTTCTACTTGATATTTGTGGAAAAAATCTTGAGGCAGTCTTCTTGATGTGTCAAAATTAGGAAATTTGTAATAAACAATAGTTAAATTCAGCAGGATACAGGTTAGAATTGTGTAATACTTGGAGACGAACCCGCGTTTTGTTTGAACGACCCCCCTTTACAGAAATACTGGATCCACCGAAGCCTGTGTTCTTCTTTTAAAGCGGATTACAAGACACATTCGCTGAAATTTTGTTACATGACGCTTAAGCCTCGTTTACATTTGGCCTACGGAGCCCGTACGGCGCCCGTATTTCGCCGTAAGCATAAAATCGTGCGATGCCCGTGCGGTGACATGCGGTGCCCGTGCGATCATCGCACGGTCTTACGGGCACCGCAGACACCTGCGATCTCGTTTAAAAATATGTTATACACATCTTTAAAAATCGCAAGCCCGTAGCCTTGTGCGGACACCGCACGCTCGCCGTACGGACATCGTACGGAAGCCTTGCGATGATCGCGCGGAAATCGTACGATATCTTAACTATCAAACATCAAAAATAAAACCCGTAGAATCGTGCGATGACCGCACGGCATCCTCTCGATATCCGTACGGAACCCGTACGATCTCCGCACGGGAATCTCAGGATTACCCTGCGATATCGCACGGGACCCGTACGGTCTCCTTAAGGTATGTTCCCCCCAAATATTTTTAAAAATCGCACGGTCACCGTGCGGCATTGTGAACACAAACGCCGCAGACCGTAGCTGTCTGCGATGTCAAAAAAATCGTAAGAAAAATCGCAGGCTGCGATATCGTACGGCGGCCGTGGCAAATGTAAACTAGGCTATAGCGGGAAAAATCCATCCGAAACAGAACACATGGACTTATAGCCTAGTTTACATTTGCTACGGTCGCCGCACGATATCGCAGCCTACGATTTTTCTTACGATTTTTTAGACATCACAGGGAGCTACAGTCTGCGGCGTATGTGTTCACGGTGACCTTGCGATTTCTTAAAATATTTGAGGGGGACATACCTTAATGAGACCGTACGGGTCCCGTGCGATATCGCAAGGTAATCGTGAGATTGCCGTACGGAGATCGTACGGGTTCCGTACGGATACCGAAAGGATGCCGTGCGGTAATCGCACGATTCTACGGGTTTAGTTTTGGATATTTGATAGTTAAGATATCGTGCAATTTCTGCGCGATCATCGCAAGGCTTCCGTGCGATGTCCGTGCGGCGACCGTGCGGTGTTCGCACAAGGCTACGGGCTTGCGATTTTAAAGATATGTTAAACCTTTTTTAAACGAGATCGCAGGTATCTGCGATGCCCGTAGGATCGTGCGATGATTGCACGGGCACCGTATGTCACCGCACGGGCACCGCGCGATTTTATGCTTACGGCGAGTTACGGGCGCCGTACGGACTCCGTAGGCCAAATGTAAACGAGGCTTATCCCAATGTCAAAAGACACTCTGTCTAATTGTACTTTCTATTTGACTATTACATGTACATGTGTCCATCAATATTCGTACGTTCTGATTGGCTATAAATTGTGTGTGTGTATTTCCGTTTATTTATCGTCGCTACCGTAGTACATGCCCATATTAGCGACGCCCCCAGAAGACGGTTAGTTGTTACGGAGGATAGTGCAAGGATACATGACAAAACTACTGCTGAGATCCGCCATGGTTCTTTAACATGCTCGGTGTAAAGCACCGTCTCACGGGGCCTCGGTTTAACGTCTCATACGAAAGACAATTAGTTTTGTTAGTGTACCAGCCCGGGAATCGAACCCACGCAGTCGAACTTCAATGGTTTTGAAGTCCGATGCTCTACCAACTGAGCTTATCGGGCTGGTAGGCTATAAAATTGTTTTGTTCCCCAATAGTAAAAAACGATTTTGAGTATGCAGTTGTTTTGTAAGCTTCCGCAAAAAGTAGTCCCGTAAGAAATCTGTTTCGTAACTTTCAACTATTACATGTTTGCTTCATGGTATTAAATTATAACATATAAAGATAATAATCATTGATTTCAAAAAGGTATGAAACTAAAAACCTAGTCACATATTATATATTTAATAAGACGATGTTTTGTACTTGGGTTGTGTAACGGCTCGAGCTGGTCAAGAGATTTGATTTGATCAAATATATCATTCAGCTGGATTTTTTTAAATTTTGTTCATATTTTTTTTAATTTTGTTGGTTGAAACTAATCCGATAGCATTTAATATGGACCTACGAAAATATTGAATGAATGAATAAATGAATGAATGAATGAATGAATACATGAATACATGAATACATGAATGAATGAAAAAAAAATCGATATTTGATATATTGAAATAATACAATAAATGAAATGAATGGAATAATGAAATGAATGAAATAGATCTAATGAATGAAAAATAGATAATGTTGATTTTTTTTAATTTTGAAATTTACGAAATAAATTGAAAAACAAAAATATCCATTCAAGTGAAGTTCGCAGTCTTTTTCACACCATGTTTCATATAGACAAATAATATCATAAGAAGTCAAAAGTTTGATAAATGATTGATCAAAACGTTTTTCGTCAGTTAAAATGTAACAGTTCCAAGACAGAATATTAAGCTGTCCTTCCGAACGAATTGATGAATAAAAAAAAAACAAAAAAAAAAAAAAAAAAAAAAAAAACGAATTTAACGATGAATCGATGAATGGATAAAAATTTCATTAATTGATCATTTAGGAAAATAGAAAAATAAATAAATAAATAAATAAATAAAAAAATGAATAAATAAATAAAATTGATTGAAAAAATAATAATTAAAAAAACCCTTTAATTGTCTAGAATATTTCAAAGTTACAAGGGAATACTATTAATAATGGCAATTATATATTGAATAGATTAAACATTTAAAAAGAAATCCGGTAAAATACGGTAAAGGGTTAAAGTCAGCCTCAGTCCCACATCGATTTTCCATCAGTCAAATTCAAGTCCCGAGGGGCGGATCGATAAAACAATGTTTTAATTATCCGCCCATTCATCAGGGCCCAATGACGGCCATGTCTATATATCACCGCATAAAGCACATTAACCCATCCCCCGGTCCCGCGATACACATCTGTCCGCGAATTTGCTTCCCTGACCCCAGGACAGATAACGCGACGAAAAGATGATTTAACTTAATGATTTTAAGATTGTGCTATTCAATAATTTGCAATAGACTTTAATATTCCTCAGACGATCTACTGTACTCAAAGATTTGACAGAAAATATAGACAAAGATCAGCCTGCACAGATTTGCAGCCTATTCCTAGCCTTTACCGGTCTACCATTATTTTTTCCTTTATTTAGTCTCATCGATATAGATGAAATACTGTTAAATTGGTGTAAAGCCTCATTTAATAAATCAATGAATAAATAAATATCAATTATAATTCTGATAATAATAATTCTGATAATAATAATTCTGATAATAATAATAATAATAATAATAATAATAATAATAATAATAATAATAATAATAATAATAATAATAATAATGATTATGATGATGATGACGATGATGATGATGATACTTCTACTACTACTACTACTACTACTACTACTACTACTACTACTACTACTACTACTACTACTTCTTCTACTTCTACTACTACTACTACTACTACTACTACTACTACTACTACTACTACTACTACTACTACTACTACTACTACTACTACTACTACTACTACTACTAATAATAATAATAATAATAATAATAATAATAATAATAATAATAATAATAATAATAATAATAATGATAATAATAATAAAAGTAATAATTGTTATTATATTGATGATAATAATAATATCATACTATTCATGGGTAGAGGAGCTTATTCGGGTCCATGAAATACCGAATCTACCGAATTGTAAATTATCTTTGCAAAAGAATAGACATATAAACTCAACCAACAACAGCACCTGCCAAAAAGAAGAATAACTATACTGACACCAATAAAAAACACCTCAGCCATACAGAAGGGGTAATTATTTACGAAAGGTACATTCCATGTTAAAGATTCCTTCTTGATATTCATTGCAGGCCGGCTCGCGCAAGAACTGCTTTTACGTCAAGATTTGAAGAGCTTCAATGATTTGCACCCGTATTTTTGAGACAATAACGGGGTTGTCCATATTGGATAGCATTCAAGTAATCAATTCATTGAACCATGACTATTGCACACAACTTCAATTTTCTTGCCGATCAACGGCTCGTTCCTGAACAGTATAAGGCATGTAAAGCTGTCTACTGAAACGTTACCAAAAGTTTTAACACGCGCGTTCTTCATTATCAATTTACCGAAAAGGAAGCGGATAATGGTATGGTGGTGACATAGTTTTACTTGAAAAACTCTATAGTAACAAATGGCGCAGACGGATTGACGTTGTCCTTATGAAAGAGACAATGGTATTGATAGGACGGACTACAATAAACTACAAGGCTTTTCTGATCTGGTGGATCCGAGATCTCCGGGACGATTTCTCACAATATTTCGACTTACTTATTTCCATAAGCCTTGGCGAGCTTAATTACCTTCCTATTTTAGACGACAATAAAATCACCTTGTCTCAAACAAAATCGAGTAACAGATTCTTTTTCTAACACATATAAATACTGCTTTGTACGTTAAAAACCCATTTTTAGAACACACAAATGATAGAATTACCGCGATCTAAACGTGTGCAAAAAACAACAACGTCGTGATGACGTAATTTAGTTGGTATTGATAGGACGGACTACAATAAGCTACAAGGCTTTTCTGATCTGGTGGATCCGAGATCTCCGGGACGATTTCTCACAATATTTCGACTTACTTATTTCCATAAGCCTTGGCGAGCTTAATTATCTTCCTATTTTAGACGACAATAAAATCACCTTGTCTCAAACAAAATCGAGTAACAGATTCTTTTTCTAACACATATAAATACTGTTTTGTACGTTTAAAAACCCATTTTTAGAACACACAAATGATAGAATTACCGCGATCCAAACGTGTGCAAAAAACAACAACGTCGTGATGACGTAATTTAGTTGGAGGATTATGACTATGATTTTGTCTGATATGAAAATATTTCACTCGAAAACGTTATTAGGCTGATAAAAAATCGTCCGTAAAATACTTTTCTTATCAGACATAACCAGTTGAACCTTACACATATTATATTCCATTCAAATTTATTTTCATTTCTGAAATAATGTTGTTGTTTTATGTCATTTTCTATTGTCGGCCCATGCGAATTTCTTATCGCCATCTTTGATTACGCTTAAAAATTGAAGAAATATAAAGATACTTTGAAGCAAAAATCCCATTCTTTGGACGTTGCACAATTTTAAGACGAGGAATGAAAATAATTTGGGCGAAGGTTTAATAGATACAAGAACGACAACTTTGTCAACGATGTGATTATTGGATCACCGGGATTTTTGGAAAGCGACAGGGCATACTGGAAGAAATGTGCAGTCTGTGATCACTCAATCCCCTGACATAAGCATTTAAAATCACCTTACGCTCGAGCTGGATAAGGTATTTGTTGCTATAACTGCACCGGATTTCGAGCCTTCGGAAAAAGCCTAAACGTCACAGAAAAAATGAAAAAATTGGATATGGATAGTAATTGTTTCAGTACCAATTCAGGATGTTTCTTCATTCATATAACTGTTTATGATTGTTACATGTTATTTAGTTCTTGTTTCCCTATTTCATGTTGATTTACATATTCTTTCGATAATCGGTTATTTAGAAGCTTCAGTGGCGGATCCAGAAGGGAGGTGGTGGTGGTGTGTCATTCGGAACATCACTCGGCCATTTCCGTAAACTACAACAAACCTCGGATGTATGTAAGGCGGATGGGTATGTAACAAAATCGTGCATTTTGTTAGGCGGAAACAGTGTAAGAAAAATAGTACTGTAGATCTACATCTTTTACAGAAAATAACGGCTGAAAAATCTTAATTTTTGAGAATGACGAATCATTCTCAAAAATTAAGATTTTATCAGCCGTTATTTAAGAATCTAAAGATATTTATATTAGAATAATTAAACGAGTAGCGTTGACGATGTCGAATGTTTTCACTCACAGTTTCGAGGGCTAACGCCATTTTGTCTGACGTCATCGAGTCTTTCCAAGGTTTTCCCGTACTTTTTAAAAATAGTCCGTCTATATACATCCGAGGTTGATCGTGAGATTGGCCGAATGGTGTTCCGAATGGGTGGTGTGTGTGTGTGTGGGGGGGGGGGGGTTCAATCAACACCCACAACCCTAACTGTAGCCTAATATTTCCTTTGTAGCAAGGGTATTTAATAAAAAATTGCATAGCTATTAGAAAAGCCACCTTATTTTTGTAGGTTTGAACCCAACATGCAGATATCCTGAACCAGTGATTGGACTTGAATGTGTTATTTCAGCAGTTTTAGCAGGAGCCAAGCTGCTTGGAAAAAAGTAGTTCCTCCAGTGAAACTGAAAAGTGTTATCTTCACTAGTGACGATATCAAAATTCATAACACTGGGAAATCCCAAGATTTCACTGCAAGAAATATAATAAAATATGATCCTACACATGTGTATGACAAGAATACATGTATGTCCGGTGGCTGTTGGTAAAAGTAGTCAAGGCGAACTATGTGAGAAATCACCTTGACGTCATTAGCCTGTATTTTGACGTTGACGTTGGCCTGATAAACTTTAACCTTGGTCAGATCTCTTTAGTTTTTGAAGACGTTTTTTTTAATTTTGGCAAGCGTGTTTATCCAGGCAAGAACTATTTAGAATGTCGCGGGGGATAACTCTAGAAGAATTTTTGCAAGAATTATGTCCCTATTTTTATTTAGACCTATGCATTATACAGCACCTGTTGTGATTAGGATAAAATTTCTAAGAAAAAATATATATACAAAAAATAGAGTCTGTCAGACAGAGATCCCTAGCAAAAGTTGTATAGTATATATTTATGCGATAAATAATACTTCAATGACATTTTGACCAATTAGATCCCCATAGTGATTACCCTGCTGAGATTACTTGCATTGTCAATCGAAACTAACCCGAGACAATTACCAATTCAACGACACCAGGTCGTATTTGGAGTTTGACCATAGTCTTTACTTCCTGATTTCCTTTTTCAACCAGAAAAGTGGAAGATTTGTTGTTGTTTGATCAAAATAATACAGACTCTAAATCAGTGATACCAGTGTTGTCAGCACTTAGTGTACTTAGTGTATTGTGCTTAGTGTATTGGATGAAAAAAATATCTAACTAGGTTTGGGGAATCGAGGCTCTGCCAATCATCAATTCCCATAATACCACAATACCTTAAGTCCGTATAATATTTATTTTATAATTTTGATAGTCTTGTTTTCTTCGATGGTACTAACAGAGCAAAGTTTTTTGCCATGTTTCTATAAATAACTGCTTTATGTCATTGTTCTAAAAATATCCATGTGATATCATAAAAATATCACATGGGGTTTTATTGCACGGATATCCGCATAATTATAAGATAAAATGAAATAAATATGTCACACATGAGAGAAAGACATGCGGCCCCGTCCGGGACTCGATCTCTCGTTTAAACAAGGCGACTACTCTACTGACAGAGCTTACCGTCCGTCTACCTACGATCTCGCATAAATGTGCGTGAGTTCATCTCGCGACAAATCAATGTAGTACTTAAATTGTATTTTCATAATTTCATAGATAACAGCTTGGTTGATTCTGGTAAGAAATGCCATTACGATTCTTTACATGAATTAACGAAGTCGAGATAAAATAAGTTTCAATTCTTAATAGAGAAATGCGGTACAGATCCTTAGATCACCGTACGAAAAGGATGGTTTAGGACAAAAAATTCTCCCAAAGGAACATAAAAACTCTCGAACAAAAACACACTAAAAATGACTTCAGGAAAATCAAGAAAATCTATCTCCATATTTCGAAACAGGCAACAAAAAATCTCACAAATGACAAAAAATACGACTCTGCCTCATTGTGCAAACTTCTCTGAAGCTCTTATTGCCAATTCGACAACCATTGTAGCAGTTTTACCGTTTCCACTTTACTGAATTTAATTGAAACCCGTCACCGGAAAAGCCGCCATTTTGTTTCCGATGAGCGGCGATGAATGTCGTACAGAAACAGACGGGTTCTCAGAGTTTTAATTTAATCATAAGCTAACAAAATGTTCGAATTTTTAATAACTTCATAAATATACCAAGAGAAAAAATACAAAAAAAAGATACAAAGATACATTTTGGAAATCTCGTCAAGATCGCACGTACTTGTTTGGTCGGTCATAGAAGGCACATTTAGACGGGTTCTCTTTCGCATGATCCGGGTTTTGTTCTACGCATCCTTCGTAGACAAAAAACCGCCAGCTCTTCTCGGTAAAATCCGGGACATAATTTAATCAGTCTGATGGAATTTTGTACGGTAGAAGAGCACCAATCAGCGTGAGAACGGATCTTAATATGATTAAACAAATTCTTCCCCTCCCGTAATTTAATTAACACACTTTGTGTTTCGCGCGGAACTGGGTTTATTTTCATTTATGGTAGGACGAGTTTTTCCGACTCCATTGATGAAATTTGTGACAGCGCCCTCTATATGGTAACGTCAAAGCTAGCCATAACTCTGGAAACCAGCCCTGCATTCAAGATTGACATAACGGTTAAAATGTTTGCAAATTGTATCCCGCTTTGTACGCGCATTTGCGTGCAGAGCGGGTATAATTTGCAACCAGTTTTCACCGATTTGTCATCCTGAACGCAGGATATGTCGCTCTCCATTGAAAATTGTAAATAGAATACCGTAAAATTGGCACTCCCAACAACCAAAACCATTCAAATCACTCGCTCAGTCCGCAATTCAAAGGATTCAAAACGCCCACTTATATCGTTCAAAAAGTTTAAAAATCATTCAAAAACGTTCAAACCGCCCCTACTTCATTCAAATCTTCCACGATTTCATTTGTTGGCGCAGATTTTAAAGGGTCCGAAGTGACAAGCAAATTTATAATAGAAATGCGCGTAGATTTTTATTGAAGGGACGTTACTCAATAACGCCCATTTCATTTATTGTTGAAAAAGCGACCTTTATACCGATCCCTTTATTTTCGTCCCAAACTTGTTCGGTTAGCACCATCATTTCCATAAAAAAACATCCCGAATCACCCACCTTGTAAATTTCACGATGTATTTTTTACTTTAATGCCACTTGTTTTGTAAGGTACATGATTTTTCAACTCGCCTGTTGAAAACGAGCATTCTGTTTGGCCAAAGTATTGATACGATGTAAAACCGGAACAATTTTTTGAGCATGCATTTCAGATATGTGAGATGAAATTTCGGAATATATTTACTCAGTCAGCCATGTTTTTACCAAAGCGATAAACATTTTTTTTTTATACTAGCATGTTTCTGAAGCAAATCCATCAACAAATGGCACATGGCCACATTCGTTCGATATTTAATTTTACAAAAATATCCTCCTAAAAAAATCATAGGCACGTACGATTAAGAAAAATAACCCAGTTGTATTCAATTTCAATTCTTTATTCCATACCATAAGGCCTCCGGCCCATAATACATTACAATTTTACATAAGTAATACTTAATTTTACAAAGTAACATACCAGATAGCAATCAAAGATTTATGTGTATAAAAAAAGAAAAAGTTAAATGGATCAAATATCAGAACACATTTCATAATTTTCAACAAACTCTTGTCTCTTTTTGAAAGCGATAGTTATATACTTTGCTAGGGCGTAGATATGACTCTTATTTTGGCATTTCAATATTCAGTATTAAAATAGTAGGTATTAAAATCAAAGTACTGAAAGTACTGATAAGTTGGAATGCGTTCGAGAGACGGTGACCTCAAGCTACTAGCGAAGCTGACGCCTCCCACCCACCACAGGTGATCACATATTACGTCTCGTCTTTTGACGGGCGTATATAAATCAATGTATTTCAACAACGAGAGACGCTTAAACCACTGAATCGCTATACAGGCCTGAATCTGATGGAAGAAAAATTATACCAAGAGGGACAGAATGGCCCTAAACCGCTCACCTGAATTCGGTTGGTCCAGTGGCTCTTATCCAAGAAACTTTCTGGCAGAGATTTATTCAAACTTGCCTAATTGTTGAAGAGGAGACATTCCGGCAATTATAAGCAGTCATAATAGACCCTGCCAACCCATTCATTACAGAGGAGACTCAAAACTAGCCCTACCCTGCCACGCCCATATTTATGGGCTAATGAAAATTTTGCCAACAATGTTTGGAGAAGGTCATCAAAGGAACATTCTTGCAAAGTTTCATTGAAATCTGCCCAATGGTTCAGGGGGAGATGTCGTTCAAAGATTTTGGGCTCAAAATAAACCCCGCCCTGCCATACCCTTATTTATTGGCCAATTAGTATATAGCGACAATTTTGAAAAGGGTCACCCACTCCACTATTGGGCACTTTCTTGGGTCATTGACAACATTTGTGTCAAGTTCTATGATTTGGGTCAATTGGTTGTTCACTTATGAAACTGTTAACTGTTAAAATTTACAGATGCCCGTGACATCTATGACCCCGAAACAATGGCGCATTTCTTTGGGTCATGGGCAATATTTGTGTAAAGATTCGTTATTGTAGGTCAATTGCTTCTCCGTTTATCTAGCGGAAAGCAAAAGGTCAATGGACTGAGAGACAGACATGATGAAATCAATATAATTATGCTCCTCTTCTTCTGAGTTGGGGGTACAGTTAATAACATCGTGAAATTGATAGGTGAACGATAGGTGAACGATTTTGGAATGATTTAAGCATGATGTTGAGTGAGTGAGCGGAGCGAGTTTTGAGTGAAATTTAAGGGAGGGAATCCAATGTCGCTTATTTTGTTCAGAATGAACAAAATTAGCGATATATAAAACCTATATAAAATATGCATAAAAGTTCAATCAATAGCTTTCTATTTCGCCAAGAACCAACCAGACGCTTTAAATTTCATTTATGTCAGTGAAATCGCGATTTGGTTCTTGCTTCATTCTTTTTGAATGTACATGTTGATTTTATTTTTCTAATAACTTTGAGTGTTTTTTGAGTGGTTTGAGTGAGTGTTTGGAATGAATGAATGGAGCGCTGAGTGAGCGATTAAGAATGTTTTCTATTGAGATGAATGTCAATTTCACGATGTAACTAACTGTATGATGGTGCTCTTAAACATGTTGATGTGTAAGAATGTGAAGAAAGCAAGTTGAACTAGATGGTTTGTTTCAAATATCAAATTGTCTTGGTGTTGGAATTCAATTGGGCAAAGATATTCATAATTCAATTAAAGATGTGATGGTAAGGGTTTTATTGGATGAGTATTGGTTTTTTACAATAAAACATTCATGTAGATAACTGCAATATGACGGAGACAAACGACAATATGTTGCAAAAATATATATTAACTTTAAAAGTGTATCTTCACTTTAAACAAGGGTATTTATTTCGTAGCTTAGACTGAAATTTACAATATAACACCTTGTCAAAAGTTAAATGTGTAATAAGGTCGTTCAGAAAGAGAAACTATACCTTTAAAAGAAGCTATAACATAATTCTACGAAAAACAGGTCGCGACCTTACTAAATAAGCAGATCACGTGATTGGTCTGTGCTATTGCCACAATACTGAGAAAACAGATCGCGACATTACCAAATAAGCAGATCACGTGATTGGCTAGTGCTAATTGTCAATTGCTGACCTAATTGGACTTGACTTATCACATGATTTCCAAATATGGTTATGCAAACATGTGATACTAATATATTCGTACGCAACTTTCAATAAATGTCGTTTAAACCATAAATTAGCGTGTTGATAATAAACACGAAGTGATAGTTGTGTAATTGTACAGCATTATTACTTTTTGATGAAATAAACTGTATGTCTTTGTTAAGATGAGATATACAAAATAGGCCGAAGTGTATTCACATCCTGTTCACGTGATATGTGTTCTCAAGAAACCCGAAATGAAATTATCTTGTGTTCATTTTGCGGTTTTGTTAAATCTAAGTTGGAATTGCTCCGCATTCCAACTTAAAAACACCAAAGAGAATTTCGTACAAAAAAGCCATCGAGTTTAAAAAAGCTTAAAGAACTTATCTTCAATTTTCGAAAGTCGCAACGTCATTTCTACTTGCAATTAAGCGCTTAGGATTTGAATTAATTGTCTCTGTCTTTATAACTTCTATTCAAGCCATTCTTGCGTTCAGGATGACAAAACGGTGCGAACAGTTAGCCAATTATTCCCCGCTTTGCACGCAAGTACACGTGCAAAGCGGGGTATAATTGGAAAACTGTTTGCACCGTTTTGTGATCCTGAACGCGGGACATGTTATTTTCTAGGTCGTTTAAACATGACGAAAACAATTTCATGTTACGATATTTGCATAAGTTGCCTTGAAGGAATTTTGTTACTACGGCGCCGTTTCCAAATTTAGATATTATTTTGACTAAATATTTTCTTACAATTATTTTTTGTTTTGTGTAACATTTCTACGAAAATATATCAACGCTTCTGGTGTGACAATGGATTAAAGAAGAGTTACTTGTATTCAATTTGTAAACGAACTGATGGACCAACCCTCGGTAAATAGCCATAGATTGGCGTTTGTCTGCTTTCCGTAACAAACTTAAATTTGTTTAGAAACACAAGTATGCTTAAAGCACGAAGTCTGTTGTAAGTTACTGGTTCCCAAGAAGTGTGTAATTTTACAACTTGAAAGTGGAAACTTTGTAATTAAACAAGGAGAACCTGCGAGAAAAACAAACACCTAAATTGATGTAAAAATTACACGTGTGATGGCGACATACAAATACCTTGCACGTTTGGTTGATCAAAGTTTGCGTATACAACGTCTTAATTTTATGACTTCCAGAATTAATTAAATGATGTTGGTTATGTGCATTCGGATGATAGATTGCTAATTACTATTTACCGTTAGCAAAATTGTTGAACTATTTATACGCGCATTTCTTCGCTTTAAATGGTTGCATCGACATAGCCGACCGGACCCTGTAAATAGTAAATTAAGAAATAAAACCACCAAGTCGCTGGTCTAGCGTGAAACAGTTGCCTACAGTTAGTAACAATGTGAAATTGTCTGTAATTTCTATAAAAACCATTCTTAATCGCTTACTCAGCGCTCCAATCATTCATTCCAAACACTCACTTCAACCATTAAAAAACGCTCAAAAATTACAAAAATGATAAGATTTAACATCTATATTGTACATCTAAAATTAAAGTCGGTAGATTAAATCCTGATTTCACTTACATTTTTTTGGTTATTTTGTAAGCGTATGATAGTTTCGTGACAATATAGAAAGCTATGCATAGGCCCAGTATGCATATCTTTTACAGGGGAGGTGATGAATATCGAACAAAATTAGCGATATAGGTTTACCTCCCTTGAATTTCACTCAAAATTAACTCCACAAACTCTTTTAATTTCATTCCCTAATCATTCAAAAATTATTCATCTTGCCAATTTCACGATGTTCTTAACTGTATATGCTTATTCACTTATTCGGTTATCCGGACTAATTTCATCTTATATATTATGTACTTTTAAGTAGTTCATTTGTATACCTGGATGACAATAAGATATCAATGGCTTAGCGCGAAACAGTTGTAACTCCCTATATGTTTATAGGGAGTTACAACTGTTTCGCGCTGAGCCAGCGATATGTGTTTTTATGTGGTCATATTTCGACCATTATCCCTTCCAAAAAAGCAAATTTCTTAAATACGATACTTGCGCCAATGCAAAAATAAGGAATATTGAGGTTTTTGAAACTCGGTAATGTTTAAAAAAGTACGCCTTTTCTACGCATTTTGAAGTGATATATTTTAATTGGAAAGAATGTATATATTTCAGATTGCGTGCTAATGATTCCTCAAGTCAAATAGGGTATTGATCTTGGGCAGCCATATTTAGGTTCTACGTCTTAGTAACGATCTGTTACCTCAATCAGGTTGCACCATAAACAATAACTGTTATTAACAGGACGATATCAATAATAGATGAACGTGTTTTTGTATTCGCGTTTTTTACCTGCACTTCTCACAGAATATCGCGTGACTTCCCGTGACTTTCTCGCCATGGCACCCCATTAGTAATCAACAACAACAGGACGTGTTCGATTACAAGGACCCCCGCCCATCTGTGTAATAATCACGGGTATTTCGTTACATTGTAGGGCATTTGAAGACTGCCAATATGTATAGAAACACACTCAATGTTTTCAAGTTTTAACCAAACCATATCCAACAGTTTTGTCCAAGGGTAGCAATGTTTTCTTCTTTATGGACATGTATTTCGATGCCGAAATAAGCACTATGATAATTTCTAATGAGGATTGTATAATTTGTACAATTTTTTAATGTATTGCAAATGCTTTTATTCCGAACGGCTCCTCTTCCCACCAGCTTCATCCGTTGGTCGGTTTCAAACAATAATTAATTATTACGCATACACCAATACAAAATGAAAATTTGGAAGGAAATTTCTCAAAATGTAGGCATAGATTTTGATATCGTCTATTTATACTTTGAACTTGAATTATCAAGAACAATATTTACAAAAATGGTATACATGTATTCTACAAGTCTGGATTTATATGTAATATGATGTCATGCTGTTTTTTTTTTCTTTTATATAATTTCCGACAAAATCTCTAAAAAATAAATATTTTTAATCAACGACAAAAGTGCGAATGTAACACGAGGTATGTCACAAAAAAAGAAACATTACATCAGAATCAGTTTGTACAAATAAGCTATCTGAGCTCGATCTACCCCAGTCGTTAAAATTGACCGCATTGTCGATATGTAAGCGTTAAACCCAGTTAAAGACAAAGCCGTAGAAAAGTTGATTAGAGCGACGTTTATCCGCTCAAAAGGGGATTATGAAACCTGTGTAGTGGCTTGGTTGACAGGAAGACAGATGGCTTAGAGAGATTCTACACGAAACATCGTAAAGGTGGATTGTGCTACCTTTAGTATGATTCTTAACATTCTTAACAGGACATTAGACGGAAAAGGTGCACTTTGTCAGTCGGCAAAGTTGTCTTCTTTCAAGAGGGTTTTATCAAGGGCTACGTGTAACAGACCATTGTTTAACAATCATTTTTCATTTAGTGTGTATTTCCGTTTATTTATAGTCGCTACCGTAGTACATGCCCTTATGAGAGACGCCCCCAGAAGACGGTTAGTTGTTATGCGAAAAGGTGCAAAGAAACATGACGAAACTACTGCTGAGATCCGCCATGGTTCTTTAACGTGCTCGGCGTTAAGCACCATCACACGGGACCCCGGTTTAACGTCTCATCCAAAAGACAATTAGTTTGTTAGTATGCTAGCACGAGAACTGAATCAACGCGATCGAACTCACTTTGATGTCCGGTGCTCTACCGACTGAGCTTATCAACTTTATATTGGCTGATGTATACGACTTTTTATAACATAAGTCTTATATAATAACCTTATGCAAATATTTTCTATCGTGGCTTTGTAACTTGTGAAAATAAGGTTTTTGTTTTCTCGCACAAAGAAAGGGAAAACGAGCTAACACTTAAACAAACTATTATCCTCTAGATTATTCTGAAGTTACGAACGAAACTAGTAATATTTTATTAGCATTCTTTAAATCCGTGCTTCAATTCCTTGTAATAAAAACCTAACTGTTTTATAAATAGATTTGTGTGTTGGTCTTTACAGCCGATCTGCTGCTTCAAAATAGACGTGATTAACTACGGCGTTTGGTCATTTTTGGCCAAGCATTAACCGAGTACAAGAATTGGAATCGGCTCTAACATTTTAGTTCACTTACACCAATCAATTCAGAGGATTATCAAACTCACATTTTTAAATGTACCAGTTATATTATAAACCGCATTCGCGCCTATATTACCGTAAATATTTCAGTTAAAGCAACACGTTGGTATTATGATAAAAAATTAATTTCACGAGGAAATTTTTTAATGTAAAACATTAGCTAGATAAGCAATCAACACATTTAGTACTAGGATAATGCAAAGACTCAGAAAGAAAAGAGAAAACGAAACAGGTCATTAAAATACAAACAAGAGGACCTTAATGGTCACGTGTGACTCAAAGGATTAAAGTTTTCTTCTTTATTTTCATGTTAGAGGTTTCATTTGTGCGGAGAAAAAACTGAAACTGATGAGCAATACTTTGACACTTTTATAACTACAAAGGTGCAGTTTATCACATCGTAGAATTGCAAAATCATTTTCACTTGAAAATGTTATATCCCCATTTTAAATTATTTCCAGTTTTGATTTTATGTAAAAAGTTTGCGCCCGAATCAAAATGTGTTTTTTCTAACAACTCATCAGACCGTAATGTTCGGAAATTATCAAACCATTAGGAGTAATAGTTAATCGTTTGTAACCAGAAGAATTGAAATATTTCGGTTTTTTTCTACGTGTACATACAAAAAAAAAAAAAAAAAAAAAAAAAAAATAAAAAAAAAAAAACTGTTCGCAATCGGATATGCGACTACATGACTCCTCTCTCAAGGTAGTCCAGCTCTTATGAAAAAAATGTTTAACCCTTTGCTGCTTAATCCCTGCTTTTTACGTGCCTGTGATTTTATGATTGAGAAAACATTGTGAAAAAGAAGACAAGCAATTTCTTCTTTTTTCACACTATTTTCTACCCTACAGAATGGTTATTTTTCAAAATTAATCGACTTTAAATTTTCGTCTGCAAAACCTTTGAATTTGGACAGGTCCAAAATATTGTAAGACAGGAAAGTGGTAACATTTTTTTTCCCATTTTTACGTCATCGTCATAGCAATATTGAAATATCTAAAGTGTAAAGGCACTTACGACGATTTAGAAATGTATGACGTAACCAATGACGAAATTGCTATGTCATTATCTTCCGCTTGTAATCTAGAAGGAAAAACACCGAGAACACGATTTATGCCGATTCCCAATTTTTCACGAGGGATGGACTAAATTAAAGTTAACTTTGAAGGGGGTAAGCAGATCACATCGCAATCATAATAGTTAGGAATGATTCCCTGTGGTTTGCCATCTTGAAGAACTTTCAAGTCAAGTCAAGTCAAAATTCTTTATTTGGCATAAAACATTCAATGTTTCATTGCCTTCAATAGGCAGGACATGTATTAATACATCGAGAATAAATACAAATTGAGCATAGTAAATTATAAAATGAGAAAATGAGAAAAGCAGATTTAAGTTTAGAAAATGGTTAGGTCTAAATCTATAATGAAGAACGTGTATTGAAAGCAAGATAAACGTACTTTGCAAGTTTGTTGATTACAACTGAAGATGTACTACCCATCAATTGAATAAACTTTTGCTTGGTATGCCATCTGCAGTAGTACCTCGGAAATAATTCTTTTCTCAGATTTCTATATTTTGGACAGACCAAAAGAAAGTGGTATTCGTCTTCGATAGCATTCATCGAGCATTGTTCACATAATCTATTTGAACGAGCAATATTGTTATGTCGACCTAGTTCAATTGATAATTTGTGGTCGGAACATCTAAATTTACTTAATGCGCGTCTATGTTTATTGTTTATGACGTCAGATAGGTATTTTTCCATTGTTAATTCTTCCTTAAAAAGACAGTAAGTAGACAGTTTATTCGAATCATGAATATCACTTATCCACTTTTGTATATACTGATCATGTATTCGCTGAACTATAGCTGATACATGACCAGCATTTACATTAGTGTTATTCCACAGATAATGAAAACCCAGTTTATCTAATAATTTCTTAATATTATTGAACCATGTGTTAATATAAGTGGATTCATCTGAATAATAATCATACAAAAATTTGTACATAAGACTATCAGTTCGAGTTGTTATTTTAAACCAATATTTGATTGCTCTGATATTGCGGGTTACGCTTAGCGGGAAACGGCCGCATTCTCCATACAAAGCGACACTAGGTACGTTTTTGTTAAGGCGTAAGATTCTTTTCAAAAACAGTAAGTGAATTTTTTCAACGTCCGGTGATTTATGGAACCCCCATATTTCTGATCCGTAATTCAAAATTGGACTTATCATGGAATCGAATAACTTTGTCTTATCTTTGGTATCAAATTCAACTTTATCAAAAAGGGAAAAAAGCGAAAAAAGGGCTCTATTCCCTTGTTCTGATAATAATTTTTGGGCTTGGTAGAAACTTCCATTACTTGATATTGTTACACCCAAGTAAGTAAATTTAGAAACTACATTTACGCGATTTCCGTTATAAAAAATATCAATATTCTCAGCTCTATTCCCTTGTTTAAAAACTATGACAACCGTTTTGTCGGAATTTACACTTATTCCCCATTTATCACAGTACAATTGCAGTTGATTTATTAAATCTTGTAGCCCTTTCGGTGTGTACGATATCAAAACTGTATCATCCGCAAAAAGTAAGATAAATATTTTGAAATCATTTAAACTGAAAGCATCATCATCATTTAAAACTAAATGTTCGTACATATCATTGATAAATAAGATAAAAAGCAAGGGAGATAACGGCTCACCTTGCTTAACACCTGAATAGCTTTCAAAAAACTCAGAATAATGTCCGTTGTTGCGCACGCACGATTGAACTTTTTCATAGATCGTTCTAAGCATTTTAACCATCTTCGTTGAAGCTCCGTATTTTAATAACTTCTGCCATATTCCGTTTCTATAGACAAGGTCAAACGCCTTCCTAAAATCTACGAATGAACAATACAATTTCTTTTTTTCTCGTTTTACAACCTTTTCAATAATGCAATTTAAAATGAAGATACAATCAACCGTGTTCCTTTTTTCACGAAATCCAAACTGGCAATCATTGATAACATTTTCCTTTTCAGCCCACTTACGTAATCGATTATCTAGTAGAATAGAAAATATTTTTGAAAAAATACTCGTTAACGTAATTGCGCGATAATTGTTAACATCTGACAAATCGCCTTTTTTAGGTACCGGGACAATAACTCCCTTTGTCCAGCTAAGTGGATAAACATTTTCAGTGTACATATAATTAAAGAGTTTACATAAAAAGGGACTTAAACTCTCTTTGCATTCGATGAACATTTCCGGAAGTAATTTATCTATACCAGCGCTTTTACCACGATTAAGGCAATTAATCGCTGATACTACTTCCTCAACTGAAAAATCTTTGTCTAACTCGAAGTCAAATTTATCACCATCGCCATTATTCCTCAAGAAATTCTCTGTTTCGTCATTACTAAAAACATTATCGTTTGAAAAAAGAGTTTTGAAATGTTCAAAAAGCATGTCTTCGCTGACTTTACATTTAGGATTCATAGATTTTACTTTTCTTATTTCCCCCCCAGAATTTAGAGGGATTTCTCTGAGATAATGAATGTAGCTTACGTTTTTGTTCATTTTTGAATATCAATTTGGCACGTTTTTTTGCAGAGCGAAATCTCCTCTGACAAGAAATCATTAAGTCACGATTAATCTGGGTCTTACATTTTTTGTATGCTCGAGTAGACACACGAAGTTCACGCCTAGCGGTCTCACATTCATGGTTAAACCACGGGTTATTGGATTTACGGTCACGTTTGTTTTGATAATTACTTTGTTGTCCAAAAGCATGTTTTGCACATTGACAGAAAATGTTAGATAACTCATTTATGCCAGTGTCTAATTCGGTTTCATTTTTAATTATTCTATTTATAATATTTTCAACATAACCAATATTAGATACGAATTGATCGCAGTAATCTTCAATCTTTTCATTTTTCCACCTAATTTGACTTTCCAAAGAAGTGTCAATTTTACATTCATTTAAGGTATCAGTACCCCCAATATTCGTGAATATTTTTAATTCAAGTTGAATTGGCGAATGTGATGAACATGTCTGTAAATCATGAACAATAAAATTATTTATAATAGGGAAAAGGTTACAAGGAAATAGAGCATAATCAATAAGACTGCAACCATTTGTAGACAAATAAGTAAATTGACCATCGGCTGCGTCATCTCCAACCCGTCCATTAACAATTCGCAGACTGCTGTTCTTACACAACTGTAGTAACTTCAGTCCGGAGCTATTAATCGACTTATCTAAACTCGTCCTAGAAAATTTATCAATCGGTAAAATAGAACACTCATTACTTTCAAAATACATATCTAATACAGATAAATCATTGAAATAATCTAGCCTTTCGCCACACCTTGCATTTAAATCTCCCATAATACAGAAATCGCCGTACTCTGAGTATTTCGAGAGCTTGCTACCCAACAAATCGAAATAATCAAAATCTGGCGCCTCATAATATCGCGAATTACTAGGGGGAACATATATAAATAAAATATAGAGGTCTTTATTCATATTGAAAAAAGTATGGTTTAGTTTAACTATCATGTAACCATTATTATCCTTTTCCACAATGTTTATACCTGATTTTAAATATGTTTTATACAAAAAACCAATGCCGCCATGACCTCTTTTCACATTACCGTTCATACTCTCGGGCCTTGGTACAAAAACACTCTCATATTCATTAAGTTCAAAATGATCATACTTTGTTTGCCACGTTTCACAAAGAAATATCAGATCGTTACTTTTCGCTATATTCAAAAAATCATCATCATTAATCGAATTACGAAGACTTTCTATATTCCATGAAACGATATTCAGCATCTGCCTTTCTCGTTCATATTAATCATTTCCCTTCGTTGGATCGTACAATTTGTTGTCTATGTAAAGTTTATCACGACCAAAACTGCTTTTTTGTTGTTATTCCTGGCTTCGTGCATTATAGGATACAGTAGCTTCCGTTTAGCCTGCACTTCTGGTGGGAATTGCTCTGTCACGTTATAGGGTGAACCACGTAGTTTGACATGACGTAGAGAATCCTTTACAGTATTCTTCGACCTAGTATCTTTAAATTTTACCACTATTGGCCTAGTTTTGTTATGGACTCGTCCACCAATTCTATGGGCTCGGTCAATTTCAATTTTATCCCTCGGGTTATCAATATTTAATATTTTTTCACAAAAATTCATAACTTTCTCTTCACAATTTTCATGCAATAATTTTTCACTGGGATTCACCGTTTTCTCTTCAAAATTGTCGGGTAAATTAATCTCGCTCGGGGGTGGGCTCACGTGGTTGTTTTCATAGCTACTACTTTCAAAATTCTCAAGGACCGTTAACCCGTTAGACTCGGGAATACCGAAAAACATCAAATTGTCCCTCATGGACCGGCACTTTAAATCGATAATATCATCTTTCAAATCCTCCTTTTCTTGTAATGTTTTCGAATTGATAACCTGAAGCTGCGAAACCTTTAACTCCAATGACTTAATATTTTCATTAGCTTTTGCTATGTCGCTGGTACAATCATCGTATTTAGAGCTTATAAAGGTCTGGCTATTTTCTAAATCCTCCAAAGTTTTTTCCATGGTTTCTAATCTAGTTGTAATAGAATTAATGAAATAGAGTCTAACTGATTAAGCCTCCCATTTATATTAACGAGTCGACTGTCCAAACTCTCGAGGCGAGCTAATATGGTTTGTAACGTGTCACTGCTACCTTGCTGTAATTGTGCATTATTCATCTGGGGTGTAGACTGGGTGTAGACTGGAGATATAGGATTCATACCCATATAGGGTTGTGGGTACTGGTAAATAGGGGGTAATGAGTACGTATGGTTGGCTACTGGTGTCTGGTTAATCTGACTTGCTGGATCGATGTGCTGACTGAACTGACTAACCGACTGGACTGACGCTTGGGTTTTGGAAATATTATGTTGAGTTAAGTTCATACCTTGTTGTGAGGAGTTCATATTGTTACCGTTATTACTGTTTTTATTCGTATTTTTGTTGGAAGCCATGTTTGTTTGTCTCTTGTTTTGTCCTTTGTTCTCAACTGGGGATATTTCGTCTGCTGTTCTTTTTTTCTTACGGCCTCCCATCAAATAATATGATTTTTCTCTTATTCACAATGAATCACAATACAGTTTCCTACTTGATATTCAACGAAGAGGTCCAATTCAAACGTCATTTCCCCGTTTTTTCTTTATTTTGCATCACTGGAAAAATTCATGTCCGCCATTGTTGACGCATGCGCATGATCAAACTAAAAGACTCTCTTTTGGTTAAAGGGGTACATTCGTGTGGAACCCAAATGGGATCCTTTAATGAATACTTTGACACTTTTAATAGAGTCATTATATCACACCAGGTACAAACTGTCAGTCCTATAATTCTTATACATTCGGAACACCACTCGGCCAATCTCACGATCAACCTCGGATGTACATAGACGGACTATTTTTAAACATTACGGGAAAACATTGGACAAACACGGTGACGTCAGTTAAAATGGCGTTAGCCCTCGACACTGTGAGTGAAACATTCGACGTCGCCAACGCTACTCGTTTAAGTCACTGGCGTGAAACCATCGTATCCTAATATAAATATCTTTAGATTCTTAAATAACGCCTGAAAAATCTTAATTTTTGAGAATGACGAATCATTCTCAAAAAAGATTTTTTCAGCCGTTATTTACTTTAAAAGATATAAATCCACAGTGCTGGCCTTTTCTTACACTGTTTCCGCCTAACAAAATGCACGATTTTGTTACATACCCACCCGCCTTACATACATCCGAGGTCTGTTGCGGTTTACGGAAATAGCCGAATGATGTTCCGAATGGTACAAAATGTCAGTTCTATAAGTCTTGTACTGGCTCTCACGGAATTAGAACCCAACGGTAATGTCGCTTAGCTGTTCAAAGTCCGACGTCCATAACCATTAGGGATTTGTTCGGTAGCACAGTGGTTAGGGACGTCAGACTTGGAAAACAGATAAGCGACGTTGCCGTGTCCGCGTTGGTTCGAATCCCTTTAGAGCCAGTAATTATATTTCTCATTTATGGTTGAAAAAGACAGTGGTCACTTCCATCAATAAGAATTTTGAATATAATAACCGTTCTAAAAGTATAAGCCTTATAGTTTGCCAAAAGGAGGATTCGTGACAGCTTGCACCACTTTGTCTTTCTGAGCGCAGAGCTGGTTTCAGCTTAATTTACCCTGTGTGCAAAGGAAGACAGAATGTATAGAGAAATTGTGAATAAACGGACAACTGCATCTGGCAGGTAGGACATTAGACAGTAGACATTAGACATTATTTTATTGACTTAAACTTTACAGTTTCTCGTCATACAATATAACAATATACAAATATGAAAATATCACAATGACATACGCGTCAAGATCAAAACATACAGTTACAATTTCTTTTCAAAATTTGACTGGATAATACATATTACATTTAGATATATAGTAGTATTTAAGAAATGGGAAGAGAAGCAAGTTGAGTTTCTTAATCGATGCAAAGTAAGATTTGACTAATAAATGCATCTATATATTAAGTAGTTCTCTGAATGTTATTAATTAAAGAAGATCTCAGTTCTAGCGCTTCTGTAATATATTTGGCAAGATTTATTAATTCTTTCTTATTATTGCTGTTAAATAAAAGTGTCATTTTGTACATACTAGGACGTCGGTAATACTTTTTATTTATATATGTTCGTCTAATATCTTTATAAGCACCACAGTATAAAAGGAAGTGGTATTCGTCCTCTATTTCGTTGCTGTTACACAATTCGCAAATACGCTGGTTTCTCTCGGTTCTATAATTACCATACCTTCCTGTTTCTATTCTTAGAGGATGAGATGAAAGTCTTAACTTTGAAATATAGTTAAACCATTTCAAAGGTAGGACATTCAAATAATTCTCTAAACCTGGACTAGTTTTAAGTAATCTATAGTTTGTAAGTAATGTACTGCTATTTATATAACTAAACATTTTTTGATAGAATTCGTCTATTACTTTTGATCTAAATGTTTTATAAAAATGGTTCTGATTCACACTGTGAGGATAAGCCCAAACATAGCTAAACCCATACCTATTCAATAAATATTTAACATTACTACACCAATTCATTGTACCATCATTGATATTTTTCGACAAGTTATCATAAAGAGTACATTCAGTGCTTTCAGCCCTTTGCCAACGAGTAGCTTGCAATTTTGATTAAATGAGCCCGTATAATTGAAAACTGTGCCCAGGTAATTAAAGTCATTAACTATTTTAATGCTTGACCATTATAAGTCCAATTTTCATTTTCTCTGAGAGCTCCCCTTTTGCGAAAAACCATTATCTTAGATTTTTCTGAATTAACCTCTAGACCCCATTTTGTACAATAATCGTACAATTTATTTAAACTAGATTGTAAACCTACTGGATTATCACTAAGAATAACCATATCATCTGCGAAAAGTAATAATAAAACATTGATGTTTTCAATAGTTAAACCACAAGCGGGATCACCCTGTAAGAATAACTCAATATCATCAATAAATAAAGCAAAAAGTAAAGGTGACATTATCCCCCCTTGCTTAAGACCGACGAAACTTTCAAATGGAAGAGATAACAGATTATTGACTTTAACATAACATTTGACCTTTGAATACATGTCACGAATAATTCGTAATATTTTTCCCTTATACCCAAATTAAAAAGTTTTAACCATAGTCCGTTTCGGTAAACACTATCAAAAGCTTTCTTTAAGTCGATAAATGCAGCATAGAGCCGCCTTTTTTCGGAAAATACTTTTTGGATTAATAAATACAGTGTAAAACAAGCGTCTGTAGTAGATCGTTTTTTTTCTAAACCCAAATTGAGCATCCGATAAACATCATTATTTTCACAAAATAAACTCAGTCTTCTATTCAAAACCCCTGTAAAAATCTTTGACAAACAACTCACGAGAGAAATACCCCTATATTTGTCCCCTTTTTTGTGTAGCGGTATAATAACACTCTCGGTCCATTGGTCAGGAAAACACCCAGATGAAAAAATTGCATTAAAGATATCCGTAAGATGAGACGAAATGATGAAGCTACTTTCAATAAAATACTCATTGATAAGACAATCGTTTCCGATAGACTTGTTTTTCTTTAAGTTTCGAATAACATATTCTACCTCAGAAACAGTTATAGGCTGGTCTAATTCTTCAAAGTTACAGTAAGCGGAATTGAAGTCATTTTCTTGACAAAAATTTTCAACATCTGATTCATAAACCAGCTTTATATCATCGGAAAGAGATGAAAAATATGTATAAAAATCCTGTATGGTTAGATTGTCATCAATATTTTTTTTCTTTTTACAAAAGAGTTTCCAAAACTCCCTTGGGCAAGAATGTCTTAAGTTTTCTATCATTTTATACTGCCCTTGCTCATAAACTTTTTTATTTTTACGTACTGTTTTTTTATATATATTTTTAATGCACAAAAACGTTCTCTATTTTCGGGTGTTCGGCAGGAATTGTAGACTTTCAAAGCATCAAGGTATTGACGCTTCGATTCCCTACAATCACCGTTGAACCATACTGCCGATTGAGATTTGGCTGTGGTTACACGTTTATTTGAACGAAAAACATTTTTCGAAAACAATGGGTCTGCTACACTACGAAAAATAGAAACAAATTCATTTAAACATTCATTTATAGCAATTCTGTCAATTGACTCAATTTTTGATAAAACATTGTTGAAAAGTGGTAATTTAGAAATTATTTGACATCGAAAAGTATTCAACATTTCATTTTTCCACCGAAAGTTAGTGGAGCGTGTTTCAATCGGTGTCTCACGCATAAAGTCACACTTGAGTGAAAATGATAGGATTCGACAGAGGGGATTCTCTAGAGTCTGATACTTATTTTTTTAAGGTGGGACTCTTTTAAATTGCAGCTTAGGAGTCTACTAGACACCCGCGAAACCCTGCTCATATAAGAATACTTCATTCAATGCACAAGGTAGCTTCCGTATCAACCATTCTCTGTCACAACCTTAGATCTATTCGCTGCAAAAGTTGTAGAAGAAAACATTTCCTAGCATCTTGTAGTGAATGAAAAGAAATATGCCCCTTTTTGGGGGTCGTTTTGGAAAACAGGAAATTGCTTGCAATAAGCGATATATTTTTATCCTCAATGTTTCCCTCATTGTAAAGTTTCGGCCTCCTGCCTTTGAACTTGGACGCCACGATTACAATTAGAGATCGCCTTTGTCACAAATGTAAGTGTCGATCCCTGCTGATCCTGATAGACCAAAAAATGAGCTTATATGACCTAAAGACCACGGACAGTCATTGTATACTGACTTTTGACAGGAAATAATTTGTACCGCACTTTTGGTAATTACAGTCAAACCTGTATTAAGCAAGCACCCAAGAGACATAAAAAAGTGATTGTTTTAAATAGGTGCGTGCTTGATACATGTCGATTTTAGCGCAATAGGTTTGTTTGGTAACCCAGTGGCTGCTTACTTAATACAGGTTGCTTGCTGAATACAGGTGGCCATTAAGGCAGGTTTGACTGTATAGATTTAAAATGAAAATATTTGAAGGGGGAGGGGCTACATCATTCGTATGTTTTTATTACTAAACCATATTTGACCAAGGACAGAGCCAAATGTCTGTTCCCGAAATTGTCCTTTCTCGAACGGCGCATTACATATATCTCATTTCAATGTAAGGTAATGTAACATATTTGAATGTGTCAAAAGTTGGAACCTTTGTGGCACAAAGTTAGACATAGTTTGCCTTTCGGTTATAAATAATGGATAGTCTAGGGCCGTAAAAGTGAATAATTAACCACGTTCAAGGTGTGAAAAGATCCGTACAGATCTGCTAAATTATCGGATATACGAGACGCCTTTCTTACCTTTAGTTTCCTTTGTCTTGTATATGTGGTCCAACAATTGGAAATGCAACTTATTCATATAATTTGATCTACGTCGCCGGAGTGAAATAAGTGTTCATGAAACACCTAATTTATTAATCGAGTCATTTATAAACTAATATAAACGAGGCTTAGTCGATTTCTAATCCTTTTATGTTTTAGATGACGAGTTTAATAAATTAGGTATTCTATGAACACAAATTTTATAATTTTCTTTTTCTTTTTGTACGCTATTGATTTTACATACTTTTTTTTTGTTCTTTAACAAGAGGTTTCTTTTTGAATTTTATAAAGTTTCGAAGTTTGGCGGTCATGACAGTTACATTGATGGCGTGACGTCACTTTGTTTAGGGACAAAACATGCCTTAGCTTAACATCAAAATAGCGATTCTAACTGCCTTTCAAAACCTTCATGAATTGGATTTTCTAAATGATCAGCATTAATTAACTTTTGATATAAGTTAAGTGATTTTATTAAGACGGTGATGCTGATTGCAAGTGAAATACATTATGATATACCAATTTTAATAGATAAACTTTTAATCGGGTCGTTAAATGGATAATAAGATAGTATTTGTAGCATGTACATTGCTTCCGAGATTCGACCTCAAAGCTCATAATGAGTAAAGAGGGACGGGGCCGTTACCCTCCCACATCAGGGTATCAGGCTATCAAAGGAGGGTTACATAGACAATAATATGTATGTGTCTTAAAATATCAATGTTGTCTGGTGGAGGTTGGGAGAAATTATCATGAAGAGACTTTGTCGAGTCATGATAATTTCTCACAGCCGAGATCATATATTATTGACATTGTAAGATACTAACACATTATTTATTTATTGTGCAATAATTTTTTACGGTTAAATTTGATGAAACCTTCAAAAGTCAAAGAAATTTAGGTAAAAGTGACTCAGGTTAATATCACGAATATGCAAATTATTTCTAAAATTAGACTTCCTGATATCATTTTATGTGATTAGTAAGAGTAGATCAGGTCACTGTAGGCTTTATTGCATGATAAATGTACGGTATCTCAACAGTTTAATGTCATATATAGGTAGTGCGTTAGTGTCAAATCTACTCAGACTACGCGGATTTTGTAGACGGACTATGGCCAGAACCTTTTATACTTGGCTATTTTTCTGATTCTAGAATGATCTTTCTTCTTTTCCGTTTACGAATCCCGGTTTGACTAATCTGGAACAAATATTTTGGCAAAATTCGTATAACGAACTTTTCAGTTGTTCCATATTTTTACGACGGGTCACGTTTTTGTATGCTTTTCATTCCATTGAAATATTAATCCGACAGATATAAATACTGACAATTAAATTCTCTAATAGAATTAGTGTTTTTGTTTTCAATTAATTTATCTAAATAATCTCGTTGTTGCACTTTGATTGCTCTTTTGATATATTAATGACTGTAATTATTACTTATGTTGTAAGGAAATCCACATAATGAGTCTTAAAAACAATTCTAAATTGTATTATTGTCTGATGACTGTCCTTCAAATGTTGAAACAATTTGAGATTTCTCATTTATATTGCGAAAACGCTCGTTTTTATATAATTGCAATGAATCGCTTCTAAAAACAAATATCAAAAATATCAAAAAAATCTGTGATAGGTATTTCCCTGTGAAAAAAATTGTAATATAATGCAGACTTCAATTCTTTAATTCTTTTGCTGTGTATGCAAAATAGCTTCATTAAAAGCATCAAAGATGTGCCACTGATTATTTTGGTGAAAAAAGGAGGACGAAATCGGTTGCATTTATGTAGACTGTTCTTTTCACTTTTCTATTGTTTGTTTGAATGGGTTTCACGCTGCTTTTAAATGTCTTTCAGTCATATCACGTTGGCTTTAGTACCTGATAGATTACTGATATTCTTCTCACTAGTACTATCATTAGAGCCTCTCCTAGCCACCAGCTGCCGCCTACTTGGGCATCGATTTGTGCCGCCGCAGGGGATCGAATCAAAGATATTTCGTGATGGAAGACTGGGACTCTGATGCGCGAAGAAATGCGCCTTGGCGGCGGCTTTTACATATGTGGCCCGTCATGAAAAAGGGACCTTCTGTGAAGTTCGAAAAAAAATGGAAAAGAGACTTGTTCTAGAACAGGCAAAGCAGAGGTCGCATTTCAAATTTCTTTCACATGAAGGTAGATTGATTACTCTAGATAAAGAAAATTAGTTAAGTGTGAAAAGTTTCGACCCTAGTCAGTCTTTGCAATCCATGCGGTCTGACTAGGGTCGAGACTTTACGCACTGACGCGTGACGAGTCACAATATTATTTATGATGCATGTCTAACATACGGTTAAAACATCGTAAAATAGACGAGGCCAGTGTCTTTAATCGCTAAAGAGAAATAAAAGCTTGGCTAACACAATGTTCCACAATATACTAGTACAGTAAAACTTGCGTTAAGCGACCACTTAAGGGACAACCAAAAAGCGGTCGTTTATGTGAATGGTCGCTTAGTACGGAATACCATGATAAAATTGACAGTTTGTTTTGATAGCATTTATAGATTGTCGGTCAAGTCGTGCTGAATCTTATGATGTTCGAACCCATTAGAATCGTCTGATTGAGACGATTCTAATGGGTTCCAACAACATAATATTCAACAATAATCATTTTATCGTTAAGAATGTCCTCTTTTCCAGAGAATTTGCTTACGGCGAGGGGACTTTTTATGGTGGTCGCTTAATAAAATTGGTCGCTTAATAAACGTGGTCGCTCGATCAATATCGACTGTATTACTTTAGACTTCCGTGAGATTACACTCATTTCGATTAAAATCATTCTAAAGCGCTCCATCTATTCATTCCAAACCTTTACTAAAAACAATATCACTGAAAATGCTCATCAATCACATTCAAATCGTTGTGAAATGCCCATGATTCACTGACTTGCTTGACCTTGGAATCATCTGATTGGTTCGCGAAGACAAATAAAATATATTGGTATACAGCTAGTTACATCGTGAACTTGACATTCATCTCAATAAAATCATTCTGGATCGCTTAGTCAGCCCTCCATTCATTCCAAACACTCACTCAAACCATTTAAAAACGCTCAAAAATCACTAATCAGCTTCTTTCAAAATAAATATAGCTATAAAATCGCTATTTCACTGACACAATTGACATTAAAATCGTCTGATTGGTTTTTGATGAAATAGGTAGCTATCTATATGACCTGTATGCATATTCCTTGAAAGGAAGGTAATAAATATGGCTATTTTTGTTCATCCGAACAAAATTAGCTATATTGGATTACCTCCCTTAAATTTTACTCAATACTCCCTATACACAGTCATTCAATATTATTCCAAATTCATTCCAAAATTATTCATCTTGCCCATTTCACGATGTTCTTAAATGTAGCTTTAATATAAATTCTTTAAAAGAGAGGTAATAAAATATTGCTTCATTGTTCCACCTTGTGTAAAACGATTCGCTTTGTCACTTTCACGATGTTCTTACCTCTTAAAGCGCTAAATCGTGACCCAAATCGAAAACACCTGTCTGAACCTCTCTTCGCTCCATACGTTCGTCGATCTGTATGAGTGTACTTCTGTTCCCCTCTCTTTTTCCTTGTTTTTTTTTAAATTTTCTTTCGCACCAAATATCAAACAGTTTGATTTTTTTAAGAGATGAAGGGAATATCTTTGAACCCAGACAGGTTTGAAATGACCCTGTGCGTGAGATTTCCAACCATTTCAAAGGCGCAAAGCAAAGACTCCGACCAGTCTGTGCATCCACACAGTCTGCCCAGAGTCTTTACTATGCATTTTACAGGTAGATAAGGTCGCAAAGTACCTATAGACCATCAGGTAACTTTGCATTTACGGTATGTAGCTTTCTACGATACTCGATATTTGTCCCTCACAAGCATTTCAAATTGTTGGAAATGTCACGCACAGGCTCAAATGAAAACCTACACATACTGTATGATATACGCACTGATACTGTACTGATACACCAAACAGACAAACCGTTACAGTCCGACCAACCAACATTGCAAATGACGCCATGTTTTGTTTCTTATCTTATTGCTATGTGAACTACATGTATATAAGGTTTAATAAATACATGTAGTAAAAGCTCTAGACTTTGATAAGTGGGAAAATAGCTGAGGTAGTTAATATATTCGGACTTACGTCTCCGCCACTCGATGATACTTAATATTGAGGTTCGAAACTCTGTCTGGTGGCATAATTTTTGTTATATTAAGATCTTTTTTTAGTGTATTTTTAATATAGAAAATAATTAATTCCATTATTTTAAAATTGACTGGTTAAATTCTTTACATGTGTAAGAAAACTTTTCATTTTATGATATTTTTTTCTTTTTTCTTAAGATGTGTCAGTATTTCCATATTTTTTTGTTTTCAACTAATACACATGTATTCATAAATATCACAAAAATGGAAAACGATTTTTTTTTTCAAAATCTTTTCGTGTAAAATAAATATTGCTAATGCAAATAAAATGCATCAATTTTTGAATTTCGAAGTTATGAAAAAGAAAAAAAATCTGTTGCGCCGATACGAACCTCTAAAGCACGCTACTTAGACTAGGGTGTGTGACCGACTGTGTTAATTAAGATAGATGTTTTAAATGTGTTGAATAACAATTTATTTTAACTCAACCTTGCCTTTGAAAAGTAAACAAAAAGTGACGTCCCTTGCAATGTAGGGCGGTTGATTTATATATGTTCTATAAACTGGACAAAACATTCGTTGTTTCCTTAAATGGATGATGCTCTATTCAAGTTCAAGTATTCAACCCCAAGTTTGATTGAAATGTGTCCCACTTTTATTATGTTTGACAGTTTTAAAAACTTCCGTGATCTAGTATGTTAGAAGTTTGTTAAGGACACCATCTATTGTTTCATAAATCATTTCTGCGAGGGACGCGACACCACTTCTAGACTAATTAAAAGTTTGCATGCACCACATATATTGCCCGCTTTCAAACCTGTGGATCGGACGATTCATTAGTCCTTTCCTTGTATTCAGATTTTTGAGTTTCTATTGGCACTTTTGTACTTAGATAGTTTTTTTATAAGCATCATTAAAAAAGTGGACCAATAATAGTTCCGCAACGTTTCGGAAGTAATTAACTTTAACAGTGATAACTGAGGTTTTCTTATGATTTTCACTAGGAAACCTCGGTCAACATTGTGAAAGTTCTTGAGTTCCGAAATGTTGCTTAACGGGATTTACTGCCTTAAAAGGATTTTTTAAAGGAATGTGAATAACGCATACTTCCGAAATAGTAATGTACTTTCGTCAAAGTGTACACTTTTTGTTTATATGTAACATAGCTGAATTTTACCGAAGGTACATTTCTCGTAGACATGAGATATTTGTTGTACAATTAATGACATGTATTTCTTTGATTTATTTCCTATCTTATATGTGTTGTGTTTAACGACCCATATTGTAATCAACAGCCAGTGGATATAGACCCGTGGATCATGGAAATACTAAAGTGCAAGACAAAGATCCCGAGGTACCCCTTTGTAAGAAAGGCAATGCCAAGTATTGCATACTAAACATTATAGCTTTGGCAAAAACACCCATACAGTTAACAAGATCGTGAAATTGACAAGGTGAACGATTTTGGAATTATTTATGTATGAAATTGAATGAATGTGTGGAGCGGTTTTTTAGTGAAAATAATGGGAGGTATCCTATATCGCAAATTTTGTTCAGGATGAACAAAATTAGCTATATTGATTACCTCCCTTTAATAAAATATGCATACAATTTCTATACATAGCTTCCTGCTTCTTCAAGAACCTATTAGACAGTAGCAATTTGAATTATGTCAGTGTAATATCGATTTTTCTCTATCAAATTTTTTTTGAATGAGGTTGTTGATTCTATATTTTTCAACGGGATTGAGCGTTTTTGAATGGTTTGAGTGAGTCTTTGGAATGAATGACTGGAGCGCTGAGTGAGCGATTTAAAATATTTTTGATTGAGGTGAATGTCAATTTCACGATGCGATCAACTGTATGACATAAAAAGTCACAACAGAAATTTAACTAGAGCTGCGGACCTACTTAACGGTTAATCTTTCCATAATATACAACTTATTTCTTCCGAGGCGACAGAAAACCTCCCAAAGTGTCGCTTTGCCATTTATATCGCGGGTTTTATGGTTTTTATCATTTACTCTATTAAGTTGATTGAGTAAAATTTATTCTGTAAAGAGCGCAGTAAAATTCTATTGAACCCATTCGTTGATTTCCCCAGGCGACTGTCATCGAGCTATGAGACGATGCGATGCCTAGCTAACGTCACTCAAATCTTCCAATACGACAACAACATTCACGATGCTGAGTGTTTTCCGGGAACAGGCATAAATGAAGTTTATTCTGCATTACTTCTGATTGAATTGAATAAATCAGAGATGGGTGTTAACCATGGACACATCTTACATCCAAAGGCAGTCCAGTATTTCCTCGAGCTACATTTAAGAGAAATTCGTAATCGTAAAGGGATCACCTCAATTTTAAAACATGGATTTAAATTTGTGACGGTTAAAAATTGATACGAAACATTTGAAAATGTCTTTCAAATTATCTTTTCTAAATATTCTTTGTTCTAATGTAATTTGCCAGTAGCTAAACAGCCGAACTTACATGATCTCTAATAAATGACCGCTTTAACTTAAAAGCATCATCAAAGTGTCCATGTCAACACCAAAATCTCTAAAAATTACAAAGTTTGTGCTCTAAATATATAATGGCCGAATCCTAAGCCCTTGTATCTCACTAGATTTGTCTTATTGACAGTAATCAGTCACAAAAAAAGATTTATTTGTCCATTATTATATTAAGTAACTGCTTTCTATGGTGACATTGGTGGTCATTTGAAACAACTTTCAGTGTACTTTCTTTCAATCATTATACTTGACTTGATTTGAGCTTAGTTTCGTTGTACGAATAACTTTAATCTTCTATACATGTATAATACAGGGACACCATTCTTTACAATCAAAATAAGCACATGCAAACCAATAAAATACTTCTTATGAAATTTATCAAACAAACGATCTTTTTCTCTCGCTGTTCGCTAAGAATAATCTGATCATATGTTGTAAAGAATAATACACCGTTCCCCGTGAATTACATTCTATGAACATCCGGTTTCTGTTACGTTTCATAGAATTGCGATTTCCGGTGGAACAAAACGCTTCCTTCCATCTGAAACTAAATGCTAATGTGACAAACGACTGAACGCTTTGCTAAAACAAACCCCAACAAAACTACACATGTTACGACAAAAATTACAGCATATTTCTAAGTACTCAAATAAATGTAATATACTGGTATGTGTCCTGTCGGAAGAAATGGGGCCATCTGAATGATGTGCAAAGTGTCTATCCTACTAAGACTGTCCAGTCTGACTAGGATCGAAACTTTAGGGCAAATCTATAGGCGAATAGCCGATTTTTTAAATATAGAATTGTAATTCTACTTTCCTTTGAAATACTTTTTGAAATGAATCTTCCGGTTGACCTCAATACTTGAACTTATCTCCTTTTCATTTGTTTATTTTACGGAATTCTCAGATAATTCTGTTTCGCCTTACGGGTTAATTATATGTTTGATATTGAAATAAGTTTCAAACGAGTCTCATTTAGGGCATACGAAGATCGAGAAGAACAAAGCAATTATCAAAGAAAATTTTGATATTAGAGTCAAACACCTTTGTTTACTGACAATTTTTGACACAGTGATTTACTTGAAAAACACAAATTAAAAAGTAAAATATGCAGCCAGGCCTGCGTCGACGATACTACTTTCAGACCATTAAAGGGTTAGTTAGATTGTCTACCCCTGGGGACGGCAAATTAAAGCATTTTCTATGTCACGAAGCAGTAAAGGGATACGAGGCCATTCTCCACTAATTAAAAGTTGCCGTGCCGCACGGCTATCGCTAATAATCTACCTGTCTTTGCCGCTTTAAAACCTTTATTGGAAGTGTGTTCTGCCTTCGACGACCCTTTCACTGAGTCGGGACATTACACAATTAACACTTTCCTGTTTTACAAAATTTTGGACCTGTCCAAATTCAAAGGTTTTGCAGACGAAAATTTAAAGTGGATTTAATTTGAAAAATAACCATTCAGTAGGGTAGAAAATAGTGTGGAAAAAGAAGAAATTGCTTGTCAGAAGCAATTTCTTCTATTTTCACAATGTTTTCTCAATCATAAAAACACAGGCACGTAAAAAGCAGGGAGTAAACAGCAAAGGGTTAATGTCATACAAACAAAAGTTTTAGGAAAAGTATGAAAACAGTAAAACTACCACATTACGCTTTCAATGAACCAGGGCAGATGAAGCCATGAGTCGAATAAATCAAAACGAGTGTTTCCGTTTCCATAGGTAACTTTCGGACATTGCACGATATCATGGCATGTATAATTGCTGGATCTTTTCAAAAGGCAAGCTACTCTTTTTTTCAAAGGGCGTTTCTTAATGATGTTCTATGTATTATTAACTTCTTTGAACTTACGTAATCAATCTGAGATACGTAGACGAATAAACTTGCTACTATCTAAGCACAATGTTGCAGGCCATTTGTAAAATCAGCCATTTCATTAAAAAGGCTGATTTTCTCAGGTAAGCTGTAACATATACATGTGCGGTACAGTGTACATAATTTTGTTCACTAATCATTGGAGGATTTCGATCTTCAATCTTCAATTCTACAATTTTGTTTTCTTAGGGGGATTATTTTTCTATTGTCATTTGGAATTAATTTCTTTCCCTTTCGTTGAAAAGAGAGATATTGCTATCTCCATATCAGAGCCACGTGGATTTCCAAGAAGATGGAATCAGACAGACCTTTCTTCACCCGAGGACTAATGACGAACCATATGTACTTTGATCTTAACTTTTGACGCGGTCTTGGTAATTGACTTTTCACAGATAAAAGATCTACGATTGAATGGTAAAAATGGGAAATTTTACAATGATGAGGTTTTTTTCATTGCCGTCTTCTGGCAAATTTTCCAGAAATCTGCAGAATCTCATTTGAAAATTTCAAGCCGTACATACCAGACAGTAAAAATGGATTTGTTTGGTTTGGGTTTCTCGCTGCTTTCAATAATTTTTCGATCATATCGAGGCGGCTGGAGCACTTAACAATTGATTCCCGGTACTTTTCACATAAATACTATCCGACATACGTCTTCGGCAAGCAATCCATTGGTTGGAGAAACATAATCGGAAATGATGAGTGCCAACGTCGGGGATCTAAGCCGGTACCTCTTGATTGATAGTGCGGTGTGCTACTAATGCGCTATGACGGCGGCTAGTAAAATTGGTATTTTGTTAAATAACGATTATATTTTTCTTAACATTTTTTAACAGGTATTGTTTCTTTGGTGTTTTATAGCGTGGTAAAAACCTTCCACTCTTAAAAAGATATATAAAAGGACACAGTGTGTAATGTTTAACTATGATTATGGCGTTCAGAAAGAATCAAAAACGTTTCATTCGACGTCTTATTGAAATAGCATAAATGACAATTTTGCCATGAGTTCGTTTACATTAATAAGTAATGACCACAAAGACATTTGTATTCATATCGCAATAACTTAAGGTAACAATGGACACATTGGGCAATGTTTTGCCGCCAAATGATTTTGTTCTTCGTCACATATAATGTAGATAAACCTCATATCAAAATTTGAAGGCACCATTCGACTTTCATGCTAGAGTTGTCTGTCTTTATATGCTATTTGCTATATTTCAATAAAACGTTTGTATTCGCTTTAGGTCTTGCTCGTGGACAATACTTGCTGATACCTGGTGAAAGACCTTATCCATATACATATAATGACTGTTGCCATTGAAATTTCTCTTTGGTGATTTAAATTTGCATGATATGTTCAATTAAATATAAGAAGCTAAAAGTGTGCATACTTTTTTTAAATTAAATATGTTACTTAAAGTATTTTTGGAGAAATTGTCTATTTAAACAACGCACAAAGTGGGTCGTTAAACTAAGACCCGCTTTCGGTTGATAACATATATCTGCTCGTAATACCGATCATTCGGTATCTAAATATGTTTGTACTTGTTTTACCTTTTCAAGTATAATTCCCGATTTTCCCCTGGCAGGGCAGGGGCTAAGTAACAGGTCGATGCACTAAAGGTTAAGGTAAATCAGCCTTCATGGCCTTTAATCATTATAATTTACTTCTAAAGATAGTCGACATAATTAACTTCAGACTGTAAAGCGTAGGTTGGTAACGAAACCTTCGTAACTTCAGCTTGTCCATGTTGAAGTTACGAGGCTTTGGTTACCAAACGATGAAATGTGTTCACTTCCTCTAAGCACGTGAATCTTTTTGGTTTTAGGATACTTGGACTTGGGAATTTACACGTATTAAAAACATCAACATTAATTAGGTTTTACGCCTCTTTTAAAAATCTTTCAGTCATATTGCGAAGGCTGGAGCATGTAACAATAGATTCCTGGTATTCACACCAGTACTTCCATTACGCCCTTTCCTAGACTCCAGCTGCTATCCCACATATAGGTCTGTTGGAGCATATTTGTAACAAATCATATATGTAACACCTGTTACATATATGATCACATATGTAACATGTGTTACATATATGACTCGGAAATCATATTTTGTGACGAATTTGATCGATGCCGGTTTTTGATGTGACATGAAATCACATATGTCACAGGACAATTTTGATTTAAAAACGGTACATATTGCTACCACACATGCCTGCTAGTCTGCCAACTTAAAGCCACTAGGCTGTCACCTTCACGCCACTAAACTGGCAACTTCGCAAACATTATCAAGACGGGACATGATCAATTTTCACTGATCTCCTACTCCTACAGATGCGCAGGCTGATCTATTTGATGTGTGTTCTGCCTTGAGTTCCAATCTGCAGATCAATTTTCTTGCTGTTTGGATGTTGCTGGACACACTCACGTGCGCGCTCGAGATACACTGGTACCTTAGGCAAAAATTCATTATTTCATACGTTCTCTCTCTCTCTCTCTCTCTCTCTCTCTCTCTCTCTCCTCTCTCTCTCTCTCTCTTCATCTCTCTCTCTCTCTCTCTCTCTCTCTTTCCCTCTCTCTCTCCCTCTCTCTCCTCTCCTTCTCTCTCTCTCTCTCTCTGAGGTTGATTCAAGTTGGAGTGAGTCTCAATTGCTCTGATGTGCTAACTATTGTTTTGCAATCGAGAATAAAATCAATAGTGTAAAGAATATAGTGATGTTGCTATTGCTGTTCATTGTTTGACTACAAATAGACAACTAACCTGTTACATATATGCTTCTCATGTCAACCTCCATTTCGGACAAACACATTTGTAACACACTTTATCTGTTACGAATGTGATCATGTACGTAACAAATGTGTTACATATATGATATGTTACAAATATGACCAAACATAGGTCTAAGATTATCCACCCATAAGTGTGAGACAAATAGTCGGAATTATTCAGCGCCGCCGAACCCGGGACCTTAGTTACTTTTCACCAATTTCATTTGACAAAAAGCCTTTGCTTTTTAGTCAAAAGACTCCCCCCTTTCAATGTTATTATATAAAAATATCGAATTAGGTTTAAAGCCATCGTTGTTAGGACTCTGGATTTTCTATTTAAAAAGGTCGAAATATTCGTTATCATAGAAATCTTTATGAAGAAAAAATTACCAACTAGGTATATAACATAGTAATCTTTTTTTTATTTAATCTATTCAAACCATACAAGGGGAATGCAATTCAAGTTCGAGCATCGCTTTAGGAAAATGGCCCCAATTTCAACAAAAAGTCTTTGTTCAAATATACTTTACGATACATAAAGACAGAAAAGAAATCGTTTATTTCAGATTTTTTTGAGGCAAATCATTACAGTAACTATATGTGACCGATCAGGCGAAAAAGTTACTATCTGAGGAATGCAAAAAATGTCGACCATGGCCAGACTGCACGTTTGGCGCGGTATGTTGAATAGGGTCCTCTTGTAGACCTCATCTTGGGCCATCTTTATTAAAGCTGTACAAGCAGCGGCGAAACCGTTCGATCAAGTTTAGTACAATTTGTTACTTGGATGTGTACGACTAACAACACCGTGAAATTGACAAGGTGAATAATTATGAAACGATTTAGGAATGAAATTGAATGAGTGTGTTGAGCGATATTGAGTGAATTTAATGGGAGGCAATCCAATATTGCAAATTTTGTTCAGGTCGAACAAAATTTGCGATATTGATTACCCCCTTTAATAGAAAATGTAAACAAGTCCTATAGATTGCTTCCTATTTCTTCAAGGATATATCAGACGCTTACAATTTTGATTATGTAAGTGAAATCGCGCTTTTCTTCTATCAAATTTATTTTGAATGACGATGCTGATTCTATATTTTTCAACGGGTTTGAGTGTATGAATGGTTTGAGTGAGTGTTTGAATAAATGAATGGAGCGCTGAGTCAGCGATTTAGAATGATTTTGATTGAGGGGAATGTCAATTTCACGATGTAACTAACTGTGTAAAAAAACACGGAAGAGAACGGCCAATAAAAGCAGAAGGCTTCCCTATGGTCTCGGAACACGTATAAAAAAATCTTCTTTTTTCAAATATCTATCATATACTTATTTCATATTTTTTCGGATGACGGGTCATAATTATTGATATAGATATATGCGAAGACCATTTTCATAAAGCGTTGCTCCTATATCTTACAAATTTATGCAATCATAACAATAACTCTTGATAACATTCAAAAATAAAATACGAAAATCATATACATTTTGCTAAATACAGTCATGACATTTGAAAATTATAAAGGTTCGAGACAACAGAAAGTCATGTTTTATAAAACAAGCCTAAAGTAGTTCCCATATACCGAAATAAAAAAAACCTAACAGTTCATGCTCTTACAACTTAAATTAATAACTTTTGATTATGATTCATGCAGAATGCACAAATACCGCACCAAACCCTGCAGAATGCAAAAATACCGCACCAAGCGTGTTGCTTGCCGTTGAACGAAATAGAACTTTTCCTTATCACAGGGCATTGATTTAAAATGCAACTTTTTGTCATAAGGTCACGTATATGGCAAAAAGGGTTATGAAACAATCCCTCTGCTTTTGTTTAAGAAGCCAAAGCTTTTCATCTCCACCTCGAAAATTAAAAAAAGATAGCACAAGGAGTGAGTGTGGGATTGGCATTATAAAATATGTTCACATATGCGCTTTGTAAAATCTAAGATCAGTCTGTGCTTTGGCACAATCAGAGTCTTGATTGTTGGTGTATGGCAGAAGCTCGCGGTGAAAACCGAAAAGGAGTTTCATTAGCGCGCAGGCACGCCACATCAAAAGCGCGTAGTTGTTCGCTTAACACTTTCCTGTTTTACAAAATTTTGGACCTGTCCAAATTCAAAGGTTTTGCAGGCGAAAATTTAAAGTGGATTTAATTTGAAAAATAACCATTCAGTAGGGTAGAAAATAGTGTGGAAAAAGAAGAAATTGCTTGTCAGGAGCAATTTCTTCTTTTTGCACAATTTTTTCTCAAACATAAAATCACAGGCACGTAAAAAGCAGTGATTAAACAGGAAAAGGTTAAATATCTGTATAAAATTTTGGTATAAGTGTTCCTTTCGGGGTACATTTTTGTTTTCATTTTAACGCATTATTATATTAGGAGTCATTTTATTATGAATACACTACTTTTGTGGTTTATAGATTTTGCCGTTTGACTAAATTGCTCTCAAGACAGTCCCTAGCTTATTTGTTTTAGAAGATCAACATATATTCACAGTGCACATTGTACAGTTAGTAACATCGTAAAATTGGCTGTCATTCCGATCAAAACCGTTCTTAATCGATAACTCAGCGCTCCAATCATTCATTCCAAACACCCAATCAAACCATTCAAAAACGCTCAAAAATATCAAAAATCTTAAGAATAATATCTACATTCAAAATTAAAATCGGTGGATTAAATCCACGATTTCACTTACATTTTGGAATTTTGTAAGCGTATGATGGGTTCGTGAAGACATTCAAAGCTATTCTTAGACCCAATATGAATATTTTTTTTAAAGGGAAGTAATTTATATCGTTAATTTTTGCTCATCCCTATTTTTTCCAAAATTCATCTTGTCAATCTCACGATGGTCTTAGCTGTAGCTGTTCAGGTTGCATAGTGCACTAAAGTTGGTGGAATGATACACACAGGCTCAAACATTTTCTGACAGCTTCATTAGTCAATACCGAATGTATTGCCTTTATAGTGAGTAAAAGATAAATCAAACAATAACTTAAGAATGACATGTATTTAATTTGAAGTTGCGCCTTACAAGAATTGTGCAATCAGATCTTTTGATAAATAAATGTTTCAGAATCAAAACAATGCAAGGCCTACATATCAAAACCATTCTCCTTTTTCCGGGTTTATACATGTAATTACAAGTGAAATATATATATATTCAATTGGATATTATAGAAACAACAGAAATAATTTTCCAACCTTTTAAAATGTTGACTGCAATAAATAAAATCTTTAAAAAAGTAACAAAAGAAATACATATAACAAACACAACGAAACATTTTGCAAATCGTTCAAAGGAATTTTGAAAAAAATGAATGTAAGATGAGAGTTTAAAGAAAGTCTTTAAATATTCATATAAAATAAAGAGAAAAAAATCTGTTCGATTTCGAAATTCCCGACAAAATGTGAAATATGTAGTATATTTCTTTTCTACTTGATTTTCACAGTTTTGCCATCACCTTCGTTGAAGTGCTTAAGAAGATACAACAATAACATAACTGCTGTACTTCATTTTCTTTCACTACATGTAGCAATAAAAAGGATAAAGACGCCAGCAATTCAAACGGTAATGACGCAATCGATTAAAAGAATTAAGACGTCAAAAATGTCATGAAATTGAATGCGAACTTCTGCAAACTTTTTGAACTTGTCGTGTGCCTAAAGTGATAACGAAAACCATGGGTACAGTCATTGTGCCATTGTTAAAATACTTAAGCACTAACCCCTCCTTCCCTAACTTAAGACCTGTAAAAGAACACTGTTGATTTGATCTATTTCGATCACAATAACAGACAAGCTATATTGACGTATAATGCGTATATTAACCAAACGTCTCCGACTGTCTCATATATATAATATTTATATATATAAATACTCTTATATGTAATTATGCGACCTGGCAGGGCGGAGCCTAAAGAAATGGTCCATTGCATTTGAGGTAAAGCTTTTTATTGTTTATGCAGTTGTTATTTATTAGACATATGTATAATTTAACTTAACTCAACATCAGATCACCAAAACCATGTAAATTCAACTTGATGTAACGTTATAACTTTTGGTTTTATTCACATTTAACGACTATTACCACATAGTTGTGGCAGAATTCAATAGATTTAAAAGTCAACAAATTACGTCATGGTTAACCCACGCCTTGCCAGGTCATTAATAACGCAGAAAACACATGTATGCGTGCTTGGGCCCCACTGCGTTGGATTCGTTTCAATTAGTTCGTAAAGTCTGAAAGTGAAACAATCACTTGACAAGATCATTCAGTCCATTTACACATATATCCATTCTCACAGTTTTTGGCAAAATCGACACACAACTGATTAATGACTAGAATATGGTCAATATGTTAAGATACCAGTACTCGAACATACATATTATATGTGTACGAAATGAGCAGTTTTACGGTAAATCACCTTTTCCCGCTCATCCTTGTTATGTCATAGTCGGTCACCACGAATTTCTACATCATTCTATCAGTACACTATCAGACATGTGTTATGTTTTAAATTTAGAACCACACATTATGAAATAATTTCCTATGTGCATTTCTGTGCGCATATATTCGTAAACGTATTTTTTAGAATCTCCAAATTTGATAGTTTTTAAAACAATGTTTGCAGAATTCACTGTGTGATAATTTGTGTTTTCGATACTGTTGCTCATGTTGCCCGGTCGTTGGTCTGTTAAGGTCAGCCATTTATCTACTGGATAAACGACATTTTTTTTTGAAAAAACTATATCCCACATGTTAGCACATATTTGTCCCATTTGAATTTATATTTTCCTATGAATTCTTTAAAAAAATGTATTTCCGCACTGACCACCTATCAAATGAATCAATACACTTCAACGTGATTTGAATTTGGTCCATAGTCCGGATATCCTCGGCCATTTTCGGTTAATTCCGGAGGCAACATTCTTGGTACCATTGGTCCACCCATCATCGGCGGTATTCCGTCCATCGGTATCAAATGACCATTCATTGGGTTATTCGGGGACCGACGATCAAGAAACCCACTATTGTTCATCATACCCCCATAAGGGCCCCATGAGTCCATTGGGGGAGTGCCCGGGGGTCCATGGGGACCATGGTTGCCCATGGCCTGTTCGTGATCCATGGATCCCGAGAATATATCACTAGATAGTCTTCCACTGTGCACTGATCCGGGCTCCAAATCATCAAGATCAGCTGCAAAGGAAAGAAATCAAAGAAGTTGATAGATATGTTTAAATTTATTTGAATAATTTATTAGAATTTACAGTCAGATATAACACAAATCGTCAACTTAAAGAAGGCCAGAAAATACACGCCATAGATAAGGCTAGCGTATAATTATATTTTTCTAAATTTGAAATATGTCAACGCTCCAAAACAATTATAGAATTTTATGAGAATAATTGGTTGTTTGTTAGTTTTCATTTGTCAAACTAATCCTGGTAGATCTTATGTAAAATCTATGTTATTTACACACATACATTACATTCTTGAAAAGAATATTCAATAACGCAAAAATATTTTCCTTCAAATACACGCTTTCGAGAAATTTCGACTTTTCTTAAAAAAAATCGTATAACAGTGACTAACGTTAGACTAGATTTAATACAGATAACAGTCTGAGGTATGCTTTTCAAAATGCATGTAATCATAGTGAATTAACAAAACTTTAAACTTACTGTATTTAGGATCTATTTATATTCTTATTAAAATTCCACAAATAAAGCCAAGTTTTGTATTAATGCAAATAAATAACGTCTTGTTATTTTGCAAACATTTTGCATTTAAAAACCGATATATTGGTTGGATAATTCCGAGCTAAAACCTATTCTATGCCAACTAGGTGTGCTGAAACTAATTACACCAATGGAAACAACAATCCGAAATGGCTTGAAATACAATTAGATTAAAATTGTACCAGTGGTTAACTTTAGGACGAATTGGCGCAAGACTTCATAACTAAATTTGTACTATAAGCCGTATAGTAGTCTAGCCAGATTATTACGTAATTTTGCCTACCGTGATAATCATTCAATCCATCTTCCGAGCGATCATCGCTGAGAGAGCTGTCGAGGTCGCCGTTTTTCTTCAGTTGTCGTAAGTATGGACTCCAGCGTTGTCTGCCAGCGTCCTTCTTTAGACGCTTCTCTTTTGCCCGTCTGTAATTGAAAGAAATGTATGTGCGCAGGTACTGAGATGAAATAGAACTATAATCAACATCGTATTATTAATTGATAGTATAAAAAAATGCAACATACATTTATTTGTTACACATTCCCTCACTATTTTGTTGACTCTGATTGATTCATAAATTTATCACTTTTGTTCGTAAAAGTCTGTTTAACTACTTCTATGCTCTATATATGTGTTTTCGCAAAGTTTTATTTGTTATTTTCGTAAAATATCAAAGGAACTAAGACTATTTATCTTAAGTAGCAAACAACTATTGTGCACCATTTATTTTTTTATTATCTTATAATTATACAAATATCTGTGTGATAACTACCCAAATGATATTTTCATGATGTAGTATGGATATTTTTTGAACAATGGCATAATGCAGTTATTTTTAGAAACTTGCATTTCTGTAAGAAACATCGACGAAAACAAGGCAAATAAAGATTATAAAAAAATACAATACGTACTTAGTGTATCATATGAAAAATATCGAACTCGGTTGTGGGAATCGATAATTGTCTCGGCAGAGCCTCGACAATTACCTATTTCCCCAACCTCGTTAGATATTTTGTTTTTCATACCAAACACTAAGTACGTATTATATATTTATAATCGTCCTTAAAGAACTTACCTGTTTTGAAACCAGACCTGCACCACTCGCATATCTAGTCCAGTTTCTGCACTAAGCTGCTCCCTTACGTGTCTAGCTGGCTTTGGACTTTCGTTATATGCTCGTTTTAGAGCTTCAAGCTGTTTGGCAGTAATGGTCGTTCGAGGTCTTTTACTTGCGTCATCGAAACTGTAGTCCCCGAAATTTTCTGAAAGTATCAGAGATTTTAATTAAGTCTATCTTTCTTCTCAGATAAATACAAAATAACTCGAATAAGTCATAGGAAAACAACGGGAAAGGCGATAAATCTAGTAATCATTTTCATTTTCTAACGGTTTTGAAAAAATACATGTTAAAAATGCCAATTTCACACGTAAGAATTAATCAAAGAATTGAAATCTTATCATTTGAAATTAAATTCACGGCGACTGATGTAACAAGATCTCGAATCGATTTTCCTTTTCAAATAAATGTACTCCCCGTTGCAAAGTACCAATTATTGTATGAAAATCCAACTTATAATATTAAAGATAACTAATCACCATACGCACAAGTCAAGAAAAAGCCTCGCAAATTTAGTAAGCTTTGGTGAAGGAATGGTGATTCGTTGGGATAGTAAGAATAGAATCATGACTGGATGACAATTATGTCATATGATCTTTCATTGTATTTTGCCGGAAAAAAAATCTACTAAAAGAAGCTCATGGGTTTGTTTTATTATCCTTCCAAAAACATGCATATTTATCTTTTGAGGAAAGAGTCAAATACAGTATTTCATGTTTCCATAGTAACAAATACGCTATTGCTCTAGCGTGTAAATTGCAATACTCATCCCACCAGGACTGGAAGCAGGCCGGTACAAAGTCATTCCCGGTCGACCCAAATCCAGCTAATTAATTAACGTAATTACCTCTTGCTTTTGCACTCTCATAATCCGATTTGCAGACGAGTTTTTTGTCCTCCATCAAATAGAACTCATCGCCCGTGTTCAGTTGTCGGCTGCACATTAAACACGCAAAACATTCTAAATGGTACACGTTATCTTGAGCTCGCCGGACTACTTCCGTTGGGGGTATGCCTTTCTCGCAGCCGGCGCATTTCGTACCAAAATGCCTGAAAAATAGAAGTTTCAAAATTTAGAATATTGTTTATTCCTTTTCGGTTATTAAATTATGCACATGCAAAATCAGACCTATTAATATCAGCCTGCACTTTCTATGCAAATTGCTTACTTGGACTTTATAATTTCTCCTAAGTGTGTGAACTTGCAAAGCCATCAAAGTATTTGTATTTTCATATATTTTCGGATTTTCATCTGTTAAGAAATAAACAAGATATTAAGAAAAATGCTATACGATTACCTTAGACTTACGTTTTTTAAAATATGTACCCTTGGTCGATTTAAGTTCAAAGTTAGCTTAACTCGATATAAACATCATGGTACTAAAAGCAAATCTTGTAGACATTCAAGAAGCTTTTAAAAACAATAAACAAGTAACATGATGTACAAAAACATTGGAGAAGTAGGGAATGTTCTGAAATATTAGAAATTGACATAAAACGTAACGATATTGCCCATGTTATTAAAAAACGCACACGATAAGGCAGTAGGTGCAAGTAATGGCACTTATTATTCTTTTGTACAAAACTTTAATAAACAATTATTCGCCGTTTGCTTATTAACTTATGTGTCTTTTTCCTAAAAAGAAAACGCATCCGTTCGGTATGACATTTACGTCAATGACATGTGTGTTAATATGAGATACATTTTAAAACCACCCTGAAATAAATCACGCGAGGACAAATTATTCATATTTTATCGCATATCATATAAACGATGTGGGTCTTATCTCTTTTGAGCTCAATTAACTTTTGCCGTGCTTCACGACTTCAGCTAACCTAAAAAGTCTAGTGAAGAAATATATGTGAGCCGTCAGGCGCCGTGCAATGGACCCTGGACCTGTTTTAATAAACATCTTATGATCATTTTTTTGCGTAAGTCAAAAATTAAAGTTGCTTCTGCAGTAGTACTTATTATATATGGAATTCTGCCATGCATCATCTCATTGGAATCGTCTTTCTCATTGGAATCGTCTTCTTAGGACGATTCCAATGAGATTTTGCAAGGCAGAATCTAACAATAAACTAGAGCACCAGGTACCATTTGTGATTTTGACTTACGATTAGTTTTCTCGTAAGAAGTTTAGTAAAACGGGCCCCATCAGAGTAGTGCGTAAAGTGTCGACCCTAGTCAGACTATGCAGTCCGCGTAACGGTTCTTTGCTCATTTGGCTAAATTTCTGTATCTAGAGTTATCAATTTACTGTACTGTAAAATATTATTTTTAAATATGACCATTGGTTGATGTCCAATTTCTTAGAATCCTTTTTTGATAATTGTTTTACGTCGTTCTTTGATTGTGTTTTTTTTTCTCTTGTTTTGGGGATCGGGTGGGAGAAGGGAGGGGGTGAATGATCTCGTAATTTTTAAGAATCTTTTGATTCTATGTCGTTTTGATCGAAGTCAGTAACATAGTAGATATGCTGTATGCAACGGACATGCATAAATCTATGGGAAAACGAACCATAAATCGAGAGCAGGGATTATATTGACTATGTTAATTGCAAGGAACTGCGATGAAAATTGCAGCTTTTCTAAAAGCATTTGTGTCAAAGAATGATAAGGGACCATTAATACAATATTATGAAGACTGAATGAATATTGAATGGCTGTGGCTTGTTGACGGTGATTGATGGAGATATGGTTGGGTAGGGATGAATCAATCTCTCGAACTATCGAACCTATAGGAAGGATTTGAAATCTATTAAACTTTCTAGTGAATCTTCTGAAAAAGTCCGGAAATGTTTGTTTGTTGTTTATAAACAAGAATTATAGCAGCATTTAGCAGTTTTCAGCCATATTGTGGATTTGGATCACATAACGATGGATTCCTGGTATTTTTCTCACCAGTACACGGGATTCTTGCCTAGCCCCCCCCCCCCCCCCCCCCCCCCACCCCCCAACTGCTCATCGCACATAGGCTGACGATTGGTTGGAGACCTATTTCGTTAAAGGAAATAACGCCGTCGGTATTCAAAAGGGTAAGTGTTTGAACAGTTCATTTTAAAACAACTTAAGTTTTGTTTAGTATGAGATTTGTAAATGCAATTTCTGAATTTACACAAGCAAACAAACAAAAGTTCAAGAGAATATTTATCATTGCCTTGAAACCTTAGTGATGAAAACTCTCTGTTCACGGAATTCCTTTCCAAAATTCGTGGAAAGTATTTGTCTTTATCAATATCTACATTGATATTCTTCTTACACATGTACTCTTCATGTGGCTTCCTAAGCGGTCTTGTCAGAGTTAAAGATAATTTAAAAAAATCGATAATAGTCCAACAAACCAAACTCCAAAGTACCGTGATCATACGGGGCAAATTCGTAGAAAAATTCGAGTTTTTTTATAAGCGTAAAATGCCACCGAAGCATGTTTGGTAGAGCACCAGACTGTCATTCTTCAACTATGAGTAGTGATGGGTTTTATTCCTGGTGGCGGCACTTATCCTTTCAGACATTTGTCTCCCACCTATCGGTGGATACTCTAATACCTAAGTGGGATAGCAGCTGAGGGATAGGAAAGGATGTTATGGTAGGATTGGTTCGAGAAATACCAGGACTCCCTTGTTTCGCGCTCGAACCGCCGCGATAGGACTATGAAGGCGTCAAAAGCGGGGTTAACTCCCATTCATACAAACTAACTTACAAGCCTTAGTCTACATTTACTCGTACACTTCTGTACATGCATAATCAAACACGATATTCAGATATTCACGAACGACAAGAGTCTTTTGGCTGCAAGTTAAGCCCCCTGGTGATGTTCATAGCACTATCTTGCTTAACACAAAGCTTAGACAGACAGTATAGACTAGGCCTGATCAGGGCCCGAAGTTATAAAACTGTTCTCAGGGTCAACTGGGAATTTTTCTCAAATTTTAAATTTATATAAATATATGAAATAAAGGTAATTTTGATAAGTTCTTATATATAACAACTTATTAATATTATTTTTTATGTATTAAAAGAAGTATTAGAACATTATAAAGATTGTAATCTCAAATTGAAATTTAGAAAATTTTGAATTGAGAATAACAAAAAAGTTTAATAATCTCGGGCCCATATATGTAGTATGGTATTATCCTAAACTGCATTGTTTGAAACAATAGGATAATGGCCAAGTAAAAGTTGAGAGTCGATGCAAATGTTACAAAAAAAAAAATGCTACGAAAATTCGAATGGCTCAACTAATCTATAGAAGATTGTTCAAGAGGATTTTTTGTTGTGACAAATACATTCGACCCAGTAGCAATATCCTTGTCGGCCGGCATAATTATCATATCTGCGGATTCTTTACTCAACAGTTTACGATTGTAAATGAGTTATTTCGTTGGAACACATTAATAATGTTTTACGATTTCGAATAACCGACATCTCATATTAAAACGAGATGTACTTTAACACCTTATACAATATTGCAAAATCAAATTATTTTTATGTCATCTTTAAATGATATTGAGTGAATCATTTAATTTCTAATGTGTCGTAACCTTTCACTAGACTACAAGTCTTAATTGTTTGAAGTTAAGACGATCGAATAAGTCTATTGGTATGATTTCGACACACTTTTTCCGTCAATATAGTTTCAGGGATATTCTAACCCTGCTTATGGCTTGTGCTTTTTACATATGGAATATAAGACCATGAACATAATTTCTACACCTTAACCGTGATAATTTACAAAATAAGATATAAATGAGTACACCAAGAACATCTAAAGGGACATTTGATTTGGACAACGATTATGATATGACTTGGGATGCAGCAAATTACAAACTACAAAAAATCATTTTATATGTGATTCAAAAAGTCATGATTATGTATCTCTAATTAATTTTCGTTAACATTTTTTATCATCAAGATTGGCAGATTATATCCCTCTTTAAGTCTGCCTTCCACAATTTATGTGAATAATTACTTGTATCGAGGATGTAGTGTGTTTGGAATAAAAATTGAGAAAAGGGTCAAGTGATATAAAATTCCATCGGAAAGAAGAATCAAAATGAATGATAATATCTGTATTGAGGATAATCACGTCCCATCATATTTTACAACTGTTTATACAACAACGGGGGTAGGATATCGCCTTGAATCACACCATTCGGGCAAGTTTATGAGTCCCGTATCGCGATTATGTTTACTCAGAAGCCCCTTCTTGCAATCTCTCCCAAATAAGGTAAATATTGTCTTTAGAGCTTGACAAAACTTTGATTGGCACCTCAGGGACTATTTATAGAAATTAATGTTCAAACAGAAAGTATTAAACGGGTTGGAACTATTACGAATTTTCCACTCGTTTAAATTTGTTTTCCCAGGCGCCCGAAAAACAAATAATTCAAACTCGTATCATTTTCTTTGAAGATAAAATTTGTTCGGGATGCTGGTTCATACAGATAACTTTATTTTTTCATTATCAATTATAACTTCGTATTTAATGCAGCTTTTCCAAAAGTATAACTTTTCCCACACGGTCCAAACTTATTCTTACTGTCATACTTTATACTTAAAAATATTGTGGGACAAGTATTCCCTTGTTTTCCTACAATATTTTCTACGACATAGGTCACCTTTTCATTATCGTATGCACATTCTTTCAGTTTTGACAAGACTTAAACTTGGAAATAAAGGAAACGTTTAAATTGTGTGAACCATTACGCGAAAAGAAAATATTTGTAAAGGTCAGTAAACATATACTGTGTGTGCAGCGAGCCTATTAGCCTGGTAGAATTGTTTTCATTTGGAAAAATCAGAATTTACAATGACCATGTTACCATACTTATATCAAATTTTCTAAGACATTTATAATTCAGCTCTTTCTTACCTGTGATATACCCAGTACATTTTTTACCAATTATTTTGTAACAAAAATCTAGGATAACTCTTTTTTAGCATGAAACAGAGCTGCAGTTAGAGGGGGGTATTTTTGATTTTAAAATAACTATTTCTACACTCCTTGCTCAAATCCTATCTTGTTGGTTCCCATTGGAATAGTCTAGACGAGACTATTCAAATGAGTACCCACATCATAGGGTTTCGTTGAGAAAGAAGGACTTTAGACTGGAGTTACCCCCTCTTATCCGTACCTCTGAATTTTGTCGACCAAGGAACACTTTTTTGTTCAATCCTCAGGTTTCTCATCTTTTGCAATGATTAAGAAAAGAAAGGTCGATATTGAACTTTTACAGTTTGTAGGCTATTTCTTTTTCATATGGCCTACGGTATTTGAGAAGAAAATTCTAATTTATCCCCGAGATGAGTCTTGCAGTAAATTCACTCATTACCAGTATTGTTTCTTTGTTACCCCCCGGTCTCACAGACCCCGATTTCCAAAATTATCGTAGTGCTTCGGGAGAACGCATTTTCTCCGATTTACCACGAATTCGAGCCGTTTTTCTCCGATCATCCTTGGACGGGGCGTATTTGTAGATATACATGCTGTGTGTTCCCGACGGGCTGCGAAAAACTACGACGCGATACGATTTACTACGCTTTTGCCCCGATTTCGTTCCAAAGTACCCCGAGTTTCAGACCCGAGTTACTACGAAACAGTACGATCTAGACCGACTATCCCGATTTCTTACTACGATGGACTACGATGCACAAAGATATACTGCGACATACGCCGACAGTTCCGGATTGACTACGAGTTTCATATCTTTTTTCGGGATTATACCCCGATTTCGTACACTGGGTAAAAAAATCCGTGATTTAATAGCAGAAAAAAAATCAGTTATCATATGGATATTAGAGTGACAGCATGCCAACAACAACAAACGACGTTATAATTGCTATCTTGTGTTACCTCTATATTCAACTAAAGTAAAGGGAAAATGCTCCAGCTGAACAGAGTCTTGAAGAGCTTGAGTATAAACAACGCCAGATACAGCCTAAGCATAGGAAATAAAGGCGATGGTGGGTACGGCCTTGGATTACCAAAGAGAGGAGACAAACCACTGGACAATTTCATCAGCTATTGCAGCGTGAATTACCTGCCCATGACCACCTATCGAAGTATAGGGAAGCGTCTCGTTCAAAGGTTTTGAAGTGATGAATTGTTTACAAAGTTGATTCGCTCGGAAATCGGGGTACTTCGTAGTACTACGAGATGATATCTTAGCAGCTCGTAGTTATTCGGTGTAGGTCGGTGTAGCTCGGGTTGCTAGTCGCGTAGCTCGTCGTACTTCACCGGCGAGAATCGGGAGTTACTCGTATGGCATCGGCGTTATTCGGGGTTCATCGCCGAGGTAGGTACGCCGAAATAGGACCGATTCTGTTGCCGAATGACGCCGATTTGCTTACTACGAACAACGACGACTTAGTACGAGGTACACCGAGGTGCGCCGATTTCGGCACGATTTTCGAAATCGGGAGAAAAATTTGCGCATGTTGAAATTTTTGTCCCGATTTATTTTTGATCCCGAATTGATGCCGAGTTGAGTCAGGAGGGACTACGACTCTCCCGAAGCTAGCCGATTTCGCGCCGATTTTGAAATTTTCGAAATCGGCATTAAATCGGGGTCTGTGAGACCGGGGGGTTATTTTGCATGGAGAAAGATTATCGAAATTATTACCAAATAATTAGGGTATTAGAATGGGTCTGTAAGATTTTTTATACCATTGAAAACATGGAAGTCAACACATCAGAAACTAAATGTTTCGTGATTTTATACGTTTGCGATATCTTTATTTTACTTGCACGATTTTAAAAAAATTCTCCTAACAAAATAGCACAAAAATATCGGTATTTCGAGATTTAATCTATATCAATGAATTGAAAACATGCCATGACCTACTAATATGTTTTTTAAATAATTGGATCCTGATTGTTCTTAAAAATCTGATTGGGTTGTTGATTTTTTTTATTTAATTTGTGGGATGGAATTAATTCGAAAAATAATTATTAGGTATTAAAATTACTCGAGTAAAGTAATCAAATGGTATATGAATCAAAATAATTTTGACAATATGGAGTAAATTGAAATACGTATTTTTCTTTGTATAAAACGATCGACAATAAAGTCGAAAAACAACCTATGATTAAAAAAAGAAAAAAAAAATGAGCGACAAAAATTTCGTAAAAACAGCTTGAATAAAGCTGTATTTACGACATTTTGTTTGCTCATCGTCGTTACGTCTATCTTGTATAGTTTTTGACAATAAACTTTATTCGGTTCTGTTCTGTTCTAACAAGCCAAGCAGAATGCATAAGTGACATATATGGCCAAACCAGTAGCGCCCTAACAATGCGAGTGATAACGTTGCTCTCTAATGGCCGGTAATTTCATAAATATTTGAAGACCCTGTCATTTTCCGAGCTATTAAGCCGTGTTCCCTGGAGAAAGTGTGTGAGACGACGAGAGATGGCGAGGCTTTCATAGTAGATGAGTATGGTTAGTGTCGGAACACACTAGCTTTCAATTTTGATTTGTGATCTGTTCGGCCAATATTGTTTTCTTTTTTTGTTGTTGATGTTGTTGTTTTTTGGGTTTTTTTTAATGATTTTGTGGTTTATCGAGAAATAACCGAAGATTATCACTTGACTGTCTTACGACAAAGCCAGTGAAATTATCAAAGAATTTCACCCTGCACTTGTTCATTTCACTCTATTTATTGTTACTTGAGAAGAGACCAATGAACGATTCTAAATGACGTCATACTGACGTTACCTAGTAGCCACGTGCAAAATAACGCGCTTTAAGTAAACTTGTCCCAAAATTTCCACACTTTGGTCCATTTTGCATTGAAGAAGTAGAATTAATGTTTATTTTTCGATAATGCTCGATACATCTTTCATTTCCTCAAGAACAATAGCAATATTTTCACTCGTGGCTTCACCACTCATTAAAATAAAGATTTCGTTGTTCACCCAATTAAAGATAATGCATGCTAATATGCCCAAACTTTTTTACACTATATAAAAACAGTCTGTATTCCAAACTTTCGGCAAAATTTACTTTTATCAATGAAAATAAAAATTGCCTTATCACTAGAACATTATAATATAAATGAAATAGAAAAATGTATTATAATGCTCTTGTGAGAGGTTTCGTTATTTCTTGACAAAGGCATTTTTGCCGAAATATTCGTGTCTATAGTGTTTTACGAAAAGTTTAATCTAAAGCATTTTGATTTTCGTAAAAAAAACAAATATTATGTATGCTTTTAAAAGAGATTTTTTTATCCAATGGATGTATGAAACTGAAAAAGAAAAGCAAAATACTCGTAGGCCAGCTCTATAATAAACAAATAGATAGAAAATTTTCGAATTCATGGAGGGACTGAAACCAAAAAACGCAAAGAGGTAACTTTTGGAAAGGGCAAAAATACAATGCAACCTTGTTGACTTTAGTGAATACGTGAAAGGGATTCATACATAAGTGTGTGTAAATCTTTTTGTTCAATACCTACAGTTATAAACATTCAAAAACATTCAAATTCATTCGCTCAGGGCTCCAAACGTTCATTCCAAACACTCTCTCCAACCATTCAAAACCGCTCAAGATTTACGAAAAATGATAAGATCACTAACTACATTCGAAATAATAATCAGTAGATAAAATCCACGATTTCATTGGCATAATTGAATTTTGTAAGCGTACAGTGAAATTGTGGAGATACATAAAGCTATTCATAGATTCTGTAAGCATATCTATTTAAAGGGTGATAATAAATAGCACATTTTGATCAACAAAATTAGCGATATTTGATTGCCTCCATTGAATTTCACTCAAAACGTGCTCCGCACACTCAGTCAATTCCATTCCATAATCGTTCTAATATCATTGAGTAAGTCAATTTCACGATGTTGTTAAGTGTACAGTGAATCAAAAAGATATTCACTTAATTACTTATGATTTAAATTAAAAAAAAAATCAAGAAATGTCAGAATAAGACATGTTTTCCCTTGGAGCTTTTTGTGTCAAAATATAACAATAAGGTGCGCGTGCGTGCTGTAATTTTTATTCGTATTGCATTGTTTTTTTTTTTTTCAGTAAATCAGAATTCTTAAAGTCATTGAATTGTTACACAATGACATTATATATCACTAAAAGAAAAAGAGAAAATCTCTAAGTTCGCGGTAGTGGTCATCTGCAAAAATCATTATACACGTATATTTCTTTGATTATAATGTTGTAGGAACATTTATAGGAGAACGTGGTAGATGATACATCTACCTATTTGAACGGTTGATTTAGAAAAAAGTTTTATTTAATAATTTATTTTCTCATTGCTGTACCTCATTTTCTTTTTTATATTCATTTATCATGTAAAATTTATGTATATATAATGGGCCGAAGACCTATCTCAACAATAAAATAGTTATACACATAGTTACTAAGTTTTCATCATTCAGGACCAATACTATTTCCATTTATTGGTGCGAATGCAATAAAAACTTGGAATAAATATGAATGAATGAATAAGTATATACAAAAAAAGAAAACGAAAATAGAGTAGCAAAAACAACAACAACAAAAAAAAAACAAAACAAAAAACCCCCACTTACTTTGAGACCAAATTATTTGGACTTGATGAAAGTGTACTAAGCAACTCAGTAAACTTACAATTTAGAGATAGAATTTTTAGATTTTAAGAACAATGTTCATACAGATGAATTCATTTTTCCAAAGAAAGCGTTATGTCATTCAAGTGTATTGTTTAGCTTTGCATTTTGCAGTACTAATCTAGGTCACGAATTCATTAAATCACCTTCTTCCAGATTTGAATTGCATTTCTATGGCAACCTAACGTGCAAATTGCGTTGTTTAATTAAAAAACGTTTTTTCTATCCGCACTTCCCAGAAAATGCTAGAAAGGACAGAAAAAAGCTAGGCATTGTATTCAGTTGCCAAGAAATCTAGAAAATGTATAAATACAGCGAAAAGATAGCTCTAAATCGATATTTCCATAATTTACAATGTTCACGAGGCAATAAATATCGCATAATTATTCATCAAAAACACATGTTCAAGATTAATGGGTCGGGAAAAAAATAAGGAAACGAAATCGCAACCATCGGTTTTGAATATTTCAAAACCAACCAACACATCGGGCGAAATTTATTTCGTAAGAAATGGAACAATATATACGCATGTCAATATTATATATATTTAGGACCCACCGCGAAATAAGTCTTTTTTTCTTTTCAGTCTCTTATTGTTTTGGGTTTTTATTTAATTTTTTGTTGTTGTTGTTGATGATTTTTTCAATCTTAGATAAGATTGATAATCGTTTCTGCTGAATATCGACTTTGAACGGCTTGAACAGACAGCGCAAATTATGTTAGAAAGAGAAAAATGAGAAACCAAGGTAATAGTATCAAAGTATCACAAAGTGGTACATTGTCTTATAGCCTTAAAATAATCGCTTCAATGTGCAATTTCTGGATAAGAAAAGTGATGCAAGGATTCCCTTTAACGATTAAGGAAAAATACGAAAATCAGAAAAATAATCTTGCGATTAATCGCTGCGATAACCCTCCAGGGCTGATTTAAGTAAACAACCATTGTCATGGAAACCAAATTAATCACGTGACCGTTTGATGTACGGACGAAAGGTTCGATCTATTTTCGGATGACACATGTAAATTTTCATCAATCTAAGGAAAATCAATGAAAACTAATTTATATTACGTAACTAGAGGGAAACTGTCCCACGCTTAATTGTAATAGTTAGAAGATTCGGCTAGGTCTCTGTAACAAAATTCAAAGGCGATTCGTATACCGTAAAAGCTCAAATAGAACCCTGGGGTTCTATTAGAACCATCGAATTTCCTTTAGAAAGGGGTGGGCTTTTATAAGAGGATACCCCTAATATCTATGACTCAGTGCTAAGCAGTTGTAACTGCCTATAAACATATTGGCAGTAACAACTGTTTCGCAACGAGCCATCGATATTTGTAAAAACCTTGAAAAATGTCTAAAATTAAATTTGATTAGGAAAGGGGTGCATAAAACCCCTGTTGAAATTTAAGTAACTTGATTTTGTAAGTTTGGGCCTCTATAAGAGGCTTCCAGAGTTTGTAAAATCACATCAAAATGGTCGATTTTTATTTTGCGAAATTTTGAAAAGAATAGTTCTTTTTGTCAGTGTTAAAAGCACACTCACACAGAGATCAATAAACTTTTATGAATGAAAATCGCCTTTTACAGCTTATCGATAATTTCGAACTTCCATTGAGTGATGGAGACTTTAGTCGCATGTAAAAAGAATATTTGACAGAAGCAAACTGGATATTAAATGCATCAAAGTGGGAAATGATTGGGTGAAAAAAAAGAAGAAGAAAATTGATTGTTTAAAGCCATTTCCCCTTTGTTCTCGATTTTTTCAGCAATCTTTTGGATCCATTTGAATTTTCAACGTACATTGAATATACGGTCGAAATTCTTTGAATTGTGTTTAGTCTAAAATTGATTGTTTTGTACATATATGATTAGAAGGCTGAAATTACCAAGTGACGTCATTAATGTTGGTCTCTCTGGATGCCAGATCAAATGTTTGCGGAGTTGCGTACGGGTGAGGCTTATTTTTGATTTGATTGAAGAATGAGGTCAAGGTATTCATGAATGAGGTTTATATAGATACACTTGCATTCATCAACACATCTTAAATGTTTTGTCAGAGATGCGATTAATTATACTTTTGTTAAATGGATTACTAATGCTTCAAACCGAAAAGAATTGATTAGAAAACCACTTATTGTTTAAGCAAAGTCAAATAATTTTTCTAGTATAATTATTATATTAGTCGAATGCGGTATAAAATTTTAATTGAGCATAGTCTTAATCATTTGAGTTGATTATAAGTAACCAGATAATTATGATAACAAAAATATGTCGTCTGGCACGCGAAAAAGGACCATCCGGTCAGTGCGTAAAATGTTGACCAAAGTCAGACTGCGCCGGTTGCGCAGGCTGACTTGGATCGAAATGTTACGCACTTTACAAATTTTCTTAACCTAGAATGATCAAATTACCTTCCAGTGAAAGAACTTTTTTAAATTCGACTTTTGGTTTATCTGTACCAGAACTAATCTTTTTTTTTTCTTCGAATAATCAATTTGTGGAGTTCCCAAATGGTCAATTTTCGCTGGACGGGTTATATGAAAATTTTTGTTTTCGCATCTGTCCAACGGTCTCACGTAAGCCAATTGTTTTTAGTGTGCCCATGGTCTAGCGGTATAGCGTCGGCCTCTTGACCCAAAGGTCCCGAGTTCGATTCTCGAAAGCGGCTATCGATCTTGGTTCTTTCATTGGCCCACACATTCGGCGCGATTACTGGTGATTTTTCTAGGAAGCAGATTCGTTTTGGTTAATTCTAAGTTGAAAGAACTTGTTCCCGAATCGATGTAAAATAAGTAGGTTTTAACCAATTGTTTTTTATCCGTTTTTGGTCTTAAAATTCTCACGAGAACATAACCACGTTACGTGAGAGTGTGTTTCTTTTATGTTTCATAAATAACATGTCCTGTATTTCACCACCATTTTATTACCTCTCTGGGCACGGTAAGGGCGGTCATGTTCCTGGAAAACGACTCAGATCAATAAATATTCGTTATTGATTATTGTTCTTGCTTTATTTCATTCTCTCAATGTATATTTCTAAAATGAGAGGTCGGTTAAGAACTTCGATCTAGGTATAATGCTACAAAGCACCCACAAGTGAAAAAAGTTTTTTGTTGTTCACGAAATGAAATACTAATCGATCTTACACAAAACAAAAACGATGTTTTCCGCATCTTTGATGCAAAAACGAGACGAATTGTGAAAATTTTGGATGCGTTTCTTAAAACGCGTCATTTTGCATGTGACTGTTATAAAACGTCAAGACGTTATTGGTTTATTTTGCTGCGCAAAAATAACGTCAAAAAAGGTGAAATGAACGAAAGCAGGGTATATTTTTTGGTAAAATTTCACTGAATTGGCGGTAGAGTAATAAAATGATAATCTACTGTTATTTCTCGATAAATCACAGAAAAACTACAGAATAGCACGTTATCTGACCTAGACAATTGTGTTTTATTTTTAGACCTTCATTTGGGCCCGAGCTTATAAAACTTTTCTCAGGCTCAACTGAGAATTTTCTCAAATTTTAAAATTAACTAAATGTATTCACATGAAATATAATATTAATAAGTTGTTATTTATAACAACTTATTTATACTATATTTTATGTGAATTCATAAAAATGAGTATTAAAATATAATTACAGCTTCAATTTCAAATTGAAATTTGAGAAAATTTTGAATTGAGAATGAGAAAAGTTTAATAAGCTCGGACCCTGATGTATGTTAGTTTAGGTGTCAGCTCACGATGCCGAACGCCTGTGTCTCTTGAATATTCATATTATCTTGAAATTGCTAACCTGAAGAAATCGTCCTTGCAATAGACATGGTCGCCCTTTGAGAAACATTTGTCTGTTAACTGTGCATGGCAGTCCGCACACTTGAGACACCTCGAGTGCCAGCACCTGTCCAAAACCTTGAGAATAAACCTGTCCAGGATGGGCTCCCCGCAACCGGCACATTTTGGTATGGCCGCTGAAAATAGAAAGAAAAATATTTTTGCTGACGCATTTCCTTTTTTCTTTGAATTGGGTTAACGCTTCTTGCATTCCCTGTCACCCCCGAGATTCCCATTCTACATAGATTATACTTATATTTTAGGCGAGTATTTATATAGATGTTGTAATTGGCTTTAAAAAACATGAGTGACGCATATTTTTTTAAATCTATCTATTTCATATATTCGTATGATATAGTGTATTAAGTTTCATTTAACTAAAGTCGGCCATATGACTTAACAATGATAAAGGATCGGAATTTAGATCGTTTGTGACAAAAAACCTGGGTCTCTGGGGTTTTAACATTTCTGGTGACATTTTAAAGAGCTTTCTGTGTAATTTAACCCACTTGTCATAAACCTTTGTCAAATGGATACCACAGAGAAGAATGCAGTAAAACTTGAATCGAGCGACCCCTTTAAATACAAAAACTGATCGTTTAAATATAGAAATTTTTGAAAGCAGGTTCACCTAGCCATTCGGAATCACTTTAGTTCGAATACATTTTTTATAAAAAAAAAACCAAAAACATATCTTTATTTTATGAAACTTTAAAATCAATCTTATTTGAAACCTTCTTTGCTATAGATTCATTTGGCAGAAAAGATGTAAATACTGATGCAAGTCGTATATCATTTCACCGAGAGACTTTAAAAACGCAAAAATTCAATTTCATTTGTTTTAAAATACCAGGTTGAAAGAAAGAATCTAAGCCCCGTTTTACTAAAATTCGTACAAAAAATTATCGTAAGTCAAATTCACAAATAGTATCTGATGTTTTCATTCATTGTCAGATTCTGCCTTGCAATGTCGCATTGGAATCGTCTTTAGACACGACAGAATTCCCTATTTATTTAGGTCACCACTGTAGAAACAACTTTCGTTTTTGATTTACACACACAAAAAAATAAATAAATAAATAAAATAAAAAAAAATGATCGTAAGATGTTTAATAAAACCGGCCCCTGGATTATAGCTCAAATGTAAAAAATTTCTTGTCGTAGTGAAAAGAAATTCCGGTATGCCTATATTTATTCCTTCAAAAACAACATAATGACTCTTTTACAACGTTCTGGGCGTGGCACTACGGAAAATAAGTAACACTTTACTTTTATGTCTGAAACGGAAGTCTGTACGCTGAAGAGCACAAAATACACGTTTGAATAATATTTGTCATATGATAACGGGTGGTTGTAATTTTCAGAAAAGGTGGTAGTTACCTTTAATTGGTCATTGTTCCGAGACATGAAGGTTTTTCTTACTGAAATCTCAGACAACTTTTGCTTACGTATTTACCAAAATGATAAATAACTTAGAAAGACTGAGAAAATGTATCAAAACTGGATTTGCGCTTTTTTAGTCCCTCAGTGAATATATGACCCGTCATGCCAAAAGACACTACTTTTTAGCTTCGTTAAACGGTTATTTGAAAAAAAATGTGTTTGAACCAGCAGTGGAAGCCCAGAACCCACGCTTCGCAAATAATTGTGTAAGAGGGTGAGCATTGAAAAATGATAAAAGAAAATCTGAGAATAAATAAAAGTTTCGACCCCGGAAAAACTGCACCAACTGCGCAGTTTGGCCGGGGTCGGCACTTTTCGTACTACCAAGAGGTTCCCACTATACTGCCACGGGTCTCATATCTGTTAACCTAAACAAACAGCGATTTAATTTATAGAAAATATAATTTTTAATCTAATTTTATGGAGCATTTTATTTACAAATTAAAATGTATGTCCCGATGTGATACATAAAAACGAAAACGCAAAAAAGGAAATAAAAAATTGAGTAACTGCCCCGTAAATCCTTATTCCTTCCATAACGGAGAGCTTCGCACGCGACCTTTCGCAATGAAGAACCGTTCGCAAAGATTTATGTCAAAATTAATTCAACTAAAGTTTCGTAATTTGGCGAATAACTGAATTATTTTGGCCAGACGTTTGCGGTGGATAAAAGTTGGATATGTTGAGTAATTGAATTATTGTACTCTGGCTTCACACTTTGTTTTATATCAAAAACTCATACCATGGGATTCTGAAAAAATGGGGCGAATGAATGAAGAAAATCAACTATGTGAAGAATCATTTAAAAAGCCAATGTCGTCGACCCCCCCCCCCCCTCCCCCCACACACAAAACAAATAAATAAATAAATAAATGAATAAATAGATAAATAATTGATAGATATATATTTATAAGTGTGCGCTGAACAAACGTTTCGCTGCACATGTATTTCTTTACTTTTTACTATCGTTTCTCTTGACAAAAGGCGTTGATTAAATTAATGAGGTTTCCTGGAAATAAATATTGACGGATGTAAATTATAAAAACATCGTATCGACGAATAAGAAAGACCAGTTAATTATACGGTTTAATTGAAATTTAGCGAGAATGTATACAATCGATGGGCGAAAAAAGTAAAATGAAGTCAAGTTTCTTATTAACCATTGATCATGGCTTGGTAACCGTGTTTTGGATAACATCGAAGGAAGGTTAAATTAAAATTTGATACGACTTATAAGGTGTCTGGTATAGGCGATTTGTCTGCTATAAAAGGGAGTTTATCCATTGTAACTAGAAATTAATTGGCGACAAAGATCAATGGGTTGGATTGGAGGCACGTGAAAAGGTTATCCGTCTATTTTTATAAATATATAATACGTACTTAGTGTTTTGTATGACACAATATCTAACGAGGCTGGGAGAATAGATAATTGTCGAGGCTCTGGCGAGACAATTATCAATTCTCTCAACCGAGTTAGATATTTTTTATACAATACATTAAGTATGTATTATATCTATCTTATGACCTCTATTCGTCTTGTTTTCTACGATGTTTCTAACTGAAATGCAAGTTTCTAAAAATAACCGCATTGTATAATTGTTCTAAAAATATCTATGTGATATCATAAAAAATATCATACGGGATGTTATCACACGGATATTTGTATAGTTATAAGATAATACAAGAATCCGGAAGTTGTCTGGGAAGGACGGTTTGGTCTCGAAGAAAGGGGGTTAGTCCATCACAGGTGATTGTTTCGCAAACAAACATCGTCTTGTAGGTTTTCACACGAGACATTTGTCTTATTTACGTATAGTCACCTGCCAAAAAATCGCATTTGAACGACAGTATAAATTGATATTTTCTATTCTAGGTAAAAGAGTGGTACTCAATGCTAGGTAAGAGAAATTGTTATTCCTCAGGTCTAGAAACAGTGGGGGAATTAACTGTCTAAAATTGTTGTTTCTGTATTAAACCCTATGTTGTCGGTACTCATTGGAATCGTCTCGTCAAGACGAGACGAGACAAATGACCAATGAGCACCAACACCAAAGGTGTGCAAGCATTATAGAACTAGAATCCAAAATGTTTCTATCTAAATATATTTGTACCTCTTACAGTTCTCTGATTTTCAGCTTTCCTATAGTAATGATTATTAAGAGAAACCACTTCAAAATGAGCCCATTTATGGCAGTACTCAAAACAGAAACAATGGCAAAAAACTACTTAGAAGTATATACATTAAAATATAATATCTAAATGGCTTTTCTCCATACAAAAAAAGTCACGTAAAATTCTAGAAAACACGGTCTTTACTTTTTAAGCATGCTTCTCTTTTTTGTTAAGCTTTTATTATGTATCGAGGCCAATACTATGGGCTCAAATTCAAATCTACCCAAAGTCCAATGGCACATGCCACACGACTGTGACACGACCAAGGCCACGCGGCTTTTTACGGCCAAGGTGTCATTTTTTATTTCAAACTAACAATTAATTCTGTCAGACGGTCATAGATATAAACCTTATAAACCTACGACGTACGTCTACATCAAATGCCGTTTTTATTTCTCGTCAGCTTCAACCTGGTGGGTATCAGGTTTTTGATACTTTGTCGAATGACAGTTTTTATAATGTTCACACCTGCTTTTTCGAGAATACTATTAAAAGATGTATGTGACCTGTCACTCGAAAAAAGGCCATCTAGGAAATAAGTGTGCGAATAAGATTACTTAGGCAATAATACTTTTGGCGATAAATACGACTCTATTCAACACATATAAATCAGTGTTCGTAAAGATGTCTTAGGCAATAATACTCTTGGCGACAAATTCGGCTCCCTTCAATTCATATAAATGATTGTTCGTAAAGATATCTTAGGCAATAATACTTTTGGCGACAAGTTCGACTCTCTTCAGTACATATAAATCAGTGTTCGTTAGGCAATTTTACTCTTTCCGACTAATTCGACCTTCTTCAGTACATTTAAATCAGTGTTCGTAAAAAGACATCTTAGGCAATAAAACTCGGCCACAAATTCGACTTTCTTCACAACATGCACATATACGCGTAAATGAGTGTTCGTAGAGGCAATAGCACAAATGGCGACAAATTCGATACTCAACAGTATATAGAAATGAATGTACATGAATATTATTTGTTCAATAATATATTTGGCATCAATTCGATCTTCAACAGTATGTATAAATCAATGAGCGTAAAGATTTCTTAGGCATAAATATCTTTTTGCGACACATTCGATCTTCAACGCTATATATAAATGACTCTGCCGAAAGATCACTAAAGCAATAACACTTTCGGCTTACAAATCGACCCTAAACAGCACATATAATAAAATATGCGCAAATACATGTTCTTATATTCGCCCCTCAATGTAAATGAGTGTGCTTAAGAATTGCCAAAGAAACATCAACTTTGTTGACAAAGTTTACTCATTTCCTCAAACGTAAATGTATAGCATTGTGATAACTTAAGCAATAACAGCCGTTGCGACAAATTTGACCTTCTGCGGCAAATATAAATAATAAACGTGCAAAATATACCTAAGCAATATTCTGCGTAAAACTGGCAGGGCGGGGCTTAACCGTGACGTAATTTGGTGAGTTTACTTTTCAATAGTTAGGGTTTAATCAAATTTTAGTCGGTAATCATCGTTAATGCGTGCAAATAACTATATATCCTAAAACCTAAAGGATTTGCGGGCTTTGAGAAAGTGAACACATTTCATCGTTTGGTTACCAAGGCCTCGTAACTTCAGCTTGATTAAGCTGAAGTTACTAGAATTTGGTTACCAATCTACGATTTAAGGTCTCGAGTTATTTATGTCGACTCTCTTTAGAAGTAGGTTATTTTAGATAAAAGCTGATTTCCCTTTACCTTAAGTGCAACGACCTGTTACTTAAGCTCCGCCCTGCCAGGGCATTAATCATGAATTATAACAACCGAGGCGACAAAGTCAAATCTCTACATACAGAAACCATAAACCATTTTGATGTAACATGTCATTAGTTGACAAGTTGGAATTTAATTAAGGTCGTGATTGGATGTAATATCATCTTTAACACGTGTAAATGAACATCGAAGCTCAAGTTATCCCACTGTTTGTAATACGTACTTGAGCCACTCGAATCCTCAACAATAAGAAGTATTATTAACATCATTATTTCTTTCGTGTTTTTTTTTTTTTTCTTTTTTACACATTTCATATATACTCTACCTTTGTATGTCTAAAAACCCATGCAATGAGAATAATGAAGCGCGCAAGCGTTTCCATCTTGAAACATGCATTAGATGGGCTTCACTGGGCAATGTAGGGTACAGTAAGTAACATAGTGAAACTGGCATTCACCTCGATCAAAACCATTCTAAATCGCTCACTAAGCGTTCCGCCCATTCATGCCAGACACTCACTAAAATCACGGGGTAAAAACGTTAAAAACTAGTCTAAGCCGTTCAAAATATTTTCTATGATTTTATCATATTACTCCACGATTTTCTTTCTTTCTTCCTTTCATTTTTTTTTTTTTTTTTTTTTGAATTTTTTTTATTGTAAAGTTATAAAAGTTCCTGATTAGTCTGTGAAGACACAATAACAAAAAGTACGTAGATTTTTATAAAAGGGAGGTAATCAAGTTCGACGAAATTAGTGACATTGTAATACCTCCCTTAAATTTCATTCAAGCTCGCTCCACACATTCGTTCAATTTCATTCGAAAATCGTTGAGCTTGTCAATTACACGATGTTGTTAACTGTACCATTTCTGAGGCGCTTGCGATCGCGTCGTCATCTTTGGCGCATAGATATATTTGTGACCCGTCTCGCGACCATCTGGAAATTTTGTATAATCATTATATTACTTTTAGGACATACCAACCAGAGGTCGCATTTCAAAAATTCTTTCATAGGAAGGTGGATTCATTATTCTGGATTCAGAAAATTAGTAAAATGCGAAAGTATCGACCCTAGTCAGTCTGCGCAGTCCGCACAGTCTGACAATGGTCGACATTTTACGCACCTCCCAGATGACCCCTTTTCGCTTGACTAGTCACATTTATAAATTTCGCAGCCTTCCAAGCTTTCAGCATATTTCAGAAGCATCCGGCTAAACAACGGAAAGACAATGCAATCTATCATAGCCTTCAATATTTAGTATAAAGTCATTTGGTAAAAAGCGAGAAAAACATAAAACGCTAGATAAGGACAAATTTCTCCCGGAACAATACAATTCTCACGTTATGTTCCGAGATGTTGCGATAACTCGGGCCTTATCGGCGTTCAACCGACCGATAGGGGACGGACTATATTTTTAAATGGTCCCTTCTCTTTTCACATTCCATCCGTGCTCTAACAGCCTGATTTGAGATGAAAACATAGTTGAAACGTTAAAATGATTGGTATCCCGTTTTGCACGTATACATACGTGCAAAGCGGGGTACATTTTTTAAAAGTTCGCTAACGTATTATATACTGAACGTAGGGGTGGCCGCTTATGTGCTTATTGAGTGCTGGGTGGTTATGGCTCGAAGGATTTTTTTGTTGGTTAGTCGAAGCCAGTGGTATTTTAGTTAATGCCGCTGATCAAGATACCGTTCAAAATGGCAACATAAAATATAACGTAGTTTAAAAGTGGTCAAGTGATTTCGCAAATCTCAAAGTTGCAACAAAAAGTATAACGTAATTTAAATATAGCCAAGTGATTTCGCCAATTTTATCAAACAAGTCGAATCGCATAGAAAATAAAACACATTCATGACCTATTATAGATATGATATGCAAATATGTTTAGGCAATTGCTTATTTTAGAAATTTATATACGCGTATACTTCGAATGAGCGAACGATCACAATTCTTGACAGATGAAATGGTCTATGACTTGATAACTCAAACAATGAGTAAAATGAATATTATAATAAATCAAAGTGCTGTCAGCACTGTAAATCGTACATCATTGAGAGGCTGGGATAGTGCAATAGTTCGCCAATCAAAGGGCTTAAATTTGGACAATAAGAGTTGGTAAAATCTTTAAATTTGTGAGTTTTTTGTCTTAACAATCCATCTTTTCGAGGACATCGCCAGCTCATCCAACCTTGTGGGTCCGATTTTGAAAGTTTGCTGATTCGATAGCCCTCTGCTAGTCTTAATTATTTCTTAGCAGATTTTTACGTTGTTATAATGAGCACGCGCCAAGCTAAAAGCTTGTCTGTTAATATTATTCCTCTCTCTATAGAGTTTAAAAGCCTGTTTAGCAACAAACATTTTTCATTAAACTATTTACAATTTTGATTACCAACATGTTTGTATTTCAAGCATTGGGTTTTCCCAAATACTGTAAATGCATTTTCCCTCAAGAAACACGTGAAATCGCCAACTATGCTATTTATATCTTTGGTTTTTGACAAATCGATTAAATCTAGCAGCACTCTATGATTATTCATGAGTAGTTCTAAAAATAGATCGCTCTTGCTGCTATCCTAGGGGAAATTCAAATGGCAGCCCGAGAGACGCGTGAGATGATGTAATAATCTAAAATTGACTGTAATATGCATGCGCAGAAAAGACAGTTACCCACTGGTGGTAGTAAACAAACTTCTCATTTACCGCTAGAATAATTAATTTACCATGAAATATCGTTATCCCATTAAGAAATGTGATAAACTCGTGCAAAATACTATATAAAATAAGAAAAAAGTATTTGTTATTTAAAGTAATAGAGAATATTTTTTTTTTTTTTTTTTGTAATCGAATTGTTGTGCACTATTCTCGACGCCATTTTGGAACCCAAGTAACACCGGCCTGACCCAGGATCAGAAGCGTCGAGGTTGAAAGGTTACAATGACATCACTAGTGTCGAAACCGAGGCCGTTCTGATGGAAACCCAGTTAACTCGGGTCGAAACCGAGTCCGATATGAACTTACACCTATATTAGTTTATCGTATGTTTTTGTCGGTTTATTTGTTGTTGAATAATTTTTCTTCATACTCAAATTTGAATTTAATGAAAATGGGATTGGAACGTGATCAGAGTGCTCATTGAAATCAAATATTTCAAAATTACAAAATTATTTCTATTTGTTATAATTCATTTTTAATGGCCTGGCAGGGCGGAGCCTAAATAACGGGTCGTTGCACTTAAGGTTAAGGAAAATCAGCTTATATTTGAAATTACTTACTTCTAAAGAGAGTCGACATAAATAACTAGAGAACTTTAATCGTAGATTGGTAGCAAAATCCTCGTAACTTCAGCTTCATTAAGCTGAAGTTACGAGGCTTTGGTAACCAAACGATGAAATGTGTTCACTCTCTCTTAGCACGTAAATCCTCTGGGTTTTAGGATACAGTTATTTGCATGCGTTCACGATTATTGCCGACTTACTTTTCAATGAACCCAAAATATTTAAAAGTTAACTCGCCAATTAACGTTACGGCTAAGCCCCGCCCTGCCAGTTCATTTATAACGCAGAATAACACATGCGAAAAAAAGTGAACTTCCCACGCTCCCTGTTTGAGTGCAGACGACTATTGACTAATGACAAACAAGTTAATTGACACATTTCGAGCAGACGATGTCCATCTGAATTTACACGTGGTCTGAATTTACGCGTGGGTTTTGACCGAGTGATAATCATAACAGAATTTGATTGGTTGTCAGCCCTACAACTGGTAAATGACCGTTCGAGAAAGTTTAGAGCAGTAATATTGTAAGTGCTACAAATTAATTATACAGTTAACCTATTGTACGTTTCAACTCCTTTACTCAACCGAAAATCTTGTTATAAACACTGAAAATACTAACTGGTAATTACTAAAAGCGAAAATTACATCAAATTTTGTATTAGCCTCTTCTCTATTTGTCGAAAAGTAAATAAGGTATAAACAAAGTTTGTAGATTGTGAATGAAAAGGCCGTTTCTTCGGTGTTTGAAAACACATAATTTGGTTTGAACACATTGCTCAGAAGATAATGGTAAAAATGTACTGGGTCAAACAGACTGGATTTCTGAAAAACGGTAGATATAAATCTACTGCTTCGCAGTACGATTTAAAAACTAACAGATATTGATAATAGTTTTATTGATAACGATAACAACAACGATTGACTAAAACCAAAAAAAATGTTGCCACATATAGTGAGGTCTTTTAAAACACAACATTGTTGTTAGTAACTTTATTTGCAAAGACACGTACATCAGTATTGCCTTAAGCTCTCGTTATTCCAATGCATAGAACAAAGTCAGTCTGACTTGTTTTGCAAAAATATTTTAGCTCGAGAGCGACAGAGTAGCTATCAGCAGATCTCCGCCAGTCGATGAGTTGACGACGCGTAATGTCAGCGTTATATTGATATAATATTGATACGCTGATATCAAAAATACATTAATATTTTCTCAAATATTAACGGTTTTTATAGTCCAGACTGTACCGAAAAATATACAATACAATACAATACAAATCATTTTATTTGCATTCAAACGTACTTTTTGCACACATAGCAAAATTACAAATATAAACAATATAATTGTCAACATTATGTAGGAGAAGTAAGTGGAGAAACTATATTACCTATTACTCTTTAGAATTTCATTTTGTCACAAATTATTTGCTTCAAGTATAAATTATAGTTCTTCTAGTGAATTCAATGTGCGTGAAAACTGCTACTCACTATGTTTGTCTTCACTTTCACAGCTTTAACGACAAGGATTGGGTAATTTTCTAGATTTGTCCAACAGAAAGATAATGACTATAAAAATAACAATAATAATGATAATAGTATAAATGTATAAACAAATATGCACTCTTTGATTTCACTTTTTTTTTTAAATCTCTCTTGATTTTTTAAGTATTAAATACGGTTATATTCTATAAAATAATAATAAGAAAAAAAAAACATGAGTAAAAAAATAAAAATGAAAAAGAAATGTTAAAATTCTTGCTTAGCTAATCCAGATCGTTTATCGACTTGTTATATGTTCAGGAAAACAAGGCACTATTTTCAAAGGTGTGCAAACGATTTTTCCATCCTATCTAATGCAAAAATAATGTAAAAAGAAAATAGATTTAATTGAATAAAGGTTTAGGTTTAGGATATGTTGTTCCTAAAAATTAAATGAAAAGCTGAAATTTGTTCAGGACTCACAGGCTAAAATCTCTACTTTCTTTTTCATTCCAAACTGGTCCATTTTCGCATGAAAGTTCAAGGATGGGGGAAAACTCTCTGGAATATCACACGTCAATGTAATTCATTTTGATATTTTGAAAATGGTGGTAAGTTTGATGACATATTTGTGAGTTTCTAGAGTTTTTAATATTTCATGGGAATATGGAAACGGTATAACACTTGATAACGTTCGTATAAGTTCCCTTCATAATTTATGAATTTATTGAGTATTAGACAGGGAAAAAATGATCTAATTTAGTTCAGCGCAAATAAGCTTGATGATGACGATGATAATAATAATAATAACAATAATAAAAATAATAATAATAATAGTAATAATCCGCACAGTCCGAGAAAGATCGGCACTTTACGCTCTTTCCAGATGGTCTCTTTTCGCGTGACGGGTCACAGTCATTATACACATAAATAGCAACTAAAGGACCGGACTTAATATATAACTATATAGCTGTTTTAGCAGAGGTTTGAATATCCTGTTAAAAAACAATGTATTGTAGAAAAGCCATAAATATTCCATAAAAGGACAGGTTTAAACACACCTCGCCAGAAATATTATCAGGAAATAAAATGTAACCAGATGTTAACTCAACGATGCGTGACGGACGCGTGCATTTTTATCACCATCCCAATTGTTTAACCCTTTTATTAACCCTTGTCATGCTGAACTCAGAATATTCCTGCTTTGGCAGGAGCTATATACAAACATCAGCCTGCACATATGTGCAGCCTGATGTTAGTCTACACCACCTATTTCTCACTTTCAAATCGGAAATGTCAATAGATTTAGTTTTTTCAAATAAAAATTGACCTGCTGTTGGTACTTTCAGTGCTTTTTGCCCTTTGATTTTGATGAAAAATTTTGGCCAAAATTTATTCAGCATGACAAAGGGTTAAGTGCCATTGCTACAAGTCCCGTCGTCAACACAGAGAAGAAGAGAATTATGTGTTTGAAATTCATCGAGGTATAAAATTCAATCAATTAATAACTATTATCTTCATATTCGCTAATGCATACAGACCGATAAGGTTGTTTAAGTTTCATTATTCAATGAATTCAATACACGTTCTGTTCTCTTCATCTTGTATGAGTTAATGACATTGGTCGGAAAAAATATGTGTATGCTGTTATTTTTGGTTATTCTTTATCCAAATCCTTTTTACAATTTTCATTTAAAAAAGGTGTACGGAAGATTGCGTTCATCGAGGTGTGAAAATAAGTTTCAATTTTTTGAAGAGATCGATTTTAGTATCTGATTTTAAACATCTAAATTACTGTTCAAACGACGGAAAGAATTGATAAAACCCCATTAATACGCCCCCCCCCCCGCCAACTAAGTTAATACAAATTAATAGTTTCTGCACATAAGTTATACTATTTCGTTTATATAGTACTTAATTCTTGTTCGACCAATGGCATCCATTAAATGAACCTCTCAGAGATAATGAACTTGAACGATGTTAACAGAGGTTTCCAAATGATTTTCATTAGGAAACCTCGGTTAACATTGTGAAAATGTATGCGGTCCAAAATGTTGCGGAAATTACGGGTCCGCTACCTTAAGCGCTATCTTTCGAGCGATCCTTTGAGTCATTGCTTATGTGATTCCCTAAATCATGAAAAGACATAGTTTGGATCTACATACCCAAGTGGTTGACGGACGTTTTAGGCACATCCAGTTAGCTTAATTGTATATAAATATATACCACTTGTATGAAACATACATGTATGTAATATATGTTTCATAATTTTCTGTCTTATTTTCTTATAAAGAGATAAAACAAAGATATTTAAATGTACAATTTGTATCAAAATACCTTTGTGTTCTATTTTATAATAATTTACAATTTTAATTCGACGGAGTGCATATTTGCACGGACAGTGCATGCTTATCTATTTTTTATCAAACCCTAGAGCACTGTCGTAAAGTGAAGGGAGCCATAACGTCATAGCCGACTGGTTTTATGGGGAATGCACGTGGCGCTGTCAATAGTTTCCTGAGAACCCGTCAATTCTAGACCGGAAGGAGAGTGGAGGTTTAGCCCTGTCCCGGAAACGACGCAAAATAGCGTATATCCGGTAAACAATTTAGAATAATATATAATACCGATTTAATTTGTCCTTATTTGTTCTGATTTGTCGTGATTTGTTTGCAAAGCAAGATAATTCTAAAGCACTAAAGATTCGAATACTTTTTAAGAAACAATCTTACAACATTTAGGAGTCACACTTTAGGACTGCTTATCATTCTCGCAGAGGAAAGGATAAACAGTCGATCAAGACTCATGGCGACCAGTTTTCCCTCCAGGAAAAATACTAATGGGAAATAAATAGTCCAAATAGGGTTTTATGTTGAAGCGCCGCCGTTTGAAGCAGGCATCTTCAAAGCGAAATGAAAATGCATTCAAATAACGAATGTTTTACGGTAAAAGACATACATGTTGGTCCTGCCATCGTGCTTTTGCTGTCTGCAGTTTTATTATTGATATATAGAAACAGAAAGAGTTAAATCACATAAAAAAGTGTGAGATTTATTCTTTATGTCCTAGTCGTATGCATGCACAGGTTCTTGACGAAGGTGTATTAAAACTTTACTGGTCACCCAAAAAAGGTCTTTGACGTAACCTTTTAAAAGGTTAGTAGTAGGTACAAACGATATTACATTTTATCTTATAACTATACAAATATCCGTTTGATAAAATCCCGTATGATATTTTTTTTGATATCCCATAGTTATTTTTAGAAGAATGATCTAATGCGGTTATTTTTAGAAATTTGCATTGCTAGAAAAATCTTCGAAAACAAGGCAAAAGAGGTTATAAGATAAATATAATAATACTTAGTTTATTGAATGAAAAAATATCCAACTCGGTTGTGGGAATTGATAATTGTCTCGGCAGAGCCGCGACAATGATCAATTCTCCCAACCTCGTTAGATATTTTTCTCATACAATACACTATATATGTGTATTGCAAATGCAGTCCTTCTGTGGAAAAAAGTCATCGAAATCTCTATGAACGGCTTTATGAATGGCTTTGCGCGTGCACTTGCAATGGTTAAACATTCGACATCATTTTTTTCTTATCATAAAGACTTGGTTTGGCATACCCAAGGAAACAAAATCGAGCTAATGTTCTGTTTACATATTGATTTTTGTTGGAGCCATCAGCAATCGGAAACCTTCGGCGATTCTACGGAATAGACCTAGGGGATAATGAAAGCGCAGACATGAAAGCGGGCCATATCGCACGTCGGTTTATTTGACGTCACAAACATTACTAAAGATGACGTTAAGAAATCAAAATCAACGAAAGGCTTAAACTGGACATTTTATGATATGATTACAAAATGCAGCGTTTAACTGCGTTTTGTATTCAAATTACAAAATGCACAAAAGAACTACATAGAAAATTGGAAAGCATTAGAGATTTTTTTCTTCAAGAGGATCGACCAAAGTACGATCACCTAAAATATACCAAACATTACTACACTTACGTCCAAGGTGCTTTCCTGTTTTAGGAAACATCCGAGTTGTTTACCGAATGATCCATCAGCAGAAATAAAACAACATTTGTAACATCCTTCGAACTTTTCCGTAAACAGATAAGTACCTTGGACGTTATTGTAGGCTTTTTCCATTTCATTAAGCAATTCGGATTTTTCCGATACTTTTGTCAATGCGTTTAAAGAAAAACATTTTTAATGCTTTTCGATAGTATTTCGATATCTTTTTGGCATGATATACTTTGATAACAAAAGTCAGTGTAGAGTGTGTTTGCTACACAACCTTTCACTGGCAGGCTTTAACTCTGATAAAAAACAATGGACTGTTACTAAAATAAATCTGAAAAAAATGCGCATGATACTGCGAATATCTGTGAAGTTTCATTCAAATCCAATTAAAATATTCTGAAAAATTGAGAGGACACGAAAAAGTACATAAAAAGTAAAGACAAAACAAGAAAAGGTCTAACTTGAAAATCAATGGACCGTAACAAAATAGAACATGCATATCTCTGCTAGATACTATTTATGTATCTGTGTAGTTTGAATGAAATCTGTTCTTCAGTTACTGTCAAATGAGCAGACAACAAAAGCTACAGATGGAAGGGCGGGCGGACCGACCGACCGACAAGCTGATACTTCTTTAATCTTCCCATAGTTTCCTTTGGGGGGGGAGGGGGGGGGGGGAGGGGGGGGGGGGGGGCTGATAATGTTTTCGATGATTTTTTATTACTTACGTCATCTTTAGCGGGAACGTTGATACTTTTGACGTCACAAAACCCAGGTGCGAAATTTTTATGGCAGAACCCTTATTATTCAAAAAAAGCCTTTTCCGTATGATCGCCGGGGGTTCCCGATTGGTAAAACCCCTGCGACTGATACCCGATTTATAGTAGACTCGTATGTGTTTAATAATTAAGGCTAATCTTCAAAAAAGAAAACGCAGTTGTAAGCAACATGACAGAATCAGCTTGAAACACGTGATATGGAGAAGACTGTTATTCTCTCAATGTATAGTTAAAAGACTACCTGCTTTAGATCTTCCATCAAAAGTTCTGTGTTTGATTCCCGACAGCTATTGAGCTTCAGACTTTCATTTCCTGTCCCTATGAAAGACAGTGACAAAACTGGTGGGTTTTGTTTTAACTAAATAGAATCAATAGCTTCTTTAATAAGTTTCAAAAGAAGTGGTTATAAACATGGTAAATAGTATTATACGCAAATTATTTACTCAAATTTGCTGGGAATTCTATAGTTAAGTTGCGCTTATGAAGATGAGAGCTGAAAAAATGTCCCATGACTCTATTTTAATTTTGTATAAACAGTTATTTTGTAAACCGAAAGGTTTTCGTAATATATTTTTCTTATAACATTTGCCACTTTGAATGCTGTAAATTTTAAATTACATATAAAACAATTTACATTGCATTCTTTTTCCGTTGAGATATTGTAGCCGAGTTGAGTATAAGGGGTGTTTGTACTGCCTTGCCGTATAAGCTAGCTTTTATAGCGACGTGGTAGGGCACTTGCATTGGGAAAAAGAGGTCCTGGGTTCGAATCCCGACGGAGTCGAATATTTATTTGCGGGTAACATTTGGCGCCCACCGTAAATAACCCACATGAGGTGGTGGTTATGTGATTAGATAGTTGCTGTTGTTGATTTGAGAAGATTCGTGGAAGAATCTTAATTGTCGAGGGGGTGTATGTAGCCGAGTTGAGTGTAAGGGGTGTTTGTACTGCCTTGCCGTACAAGCTAGCTTTTATAGCGACGTGGTAGAGCATTCGCTTTGGGATGTAGAGGTCCCGGGTTCGAATCCCGACGGAGTCGAATATTAAATTGCGGGTTACAGTATGATTCTTTAAATCTAGAACACATGCTGTGATTTTGGTTTTAGATTCATACCTCAATGAAAGAAAATATATTTTCTTCAATTTCTAAAAGGAGAAAAGAGAGTTCATCATGTGACGAAGTGAGAGCTATTTATCGCGGACCGTTTATGTTTGTTTTTCTGTCGAGTATCGAAATTAGAGCTAATGACCCTGTCGTTGTGGAAATGATACTGTCGGATAACGGAAAGACGGCGCTTGACATTCACTTTTCGAGGTTAATTTTCCGTCATTATCCGCTTCTTCGGTCCTATCGACGCGCGTGCACTGCACGTGAGGGGTTTCCCTCTGGAGCGGAAGTAGCATTTTCATACCGGAAGACGCACTACCGGGGATTGTGGGAAAGCTTAAAAGTCGAAGTGGATTGTAAGGTATCTCTGGAGGCCACGTGGCCAGAAAAGCCCCGCATCTGTTGTACAAAATGCTTCAGAATGCTACCAGAAAACACTTTCTGCATGGTATCAATCGTTCGTTTCTCTTTTGTTTTTAAGTAGTACAAATGTGAGATCTCTTTTAAAGTTTTATTAAGACAAGAATAGTTTGTGAATAAGAATTCTATTGCACATTAACAACCATAGATTAGCATTGTATAAAACTTTAAACTTAAAAGTGAATTCGATTCCTAGCGGTAAAATTCATTCTTTTGCTACATTTTTTTGGCTATTCAACTCGTGATGCAACTAGATAGAAATATCGTTTATATGCATTGTCTCTCACACCGTTTTTCACAATTATATAGAGGATAATCGTTTGTTTCAGTGTAAGATCGATTTATATTTCATTGAGTGAACATCAAAAGCTATATTTTCACGAGTGGCAAAGCCACGAGTGAAAATATAGATTATGTTGTTCACGAAATGAAATATCAATCGATCTTACACGAAAAACAAACGATTATTCTATTTTATTAATGCAAAAATGAGTCAAAATGTGACATTTCTAGGACATATTTTCGTAAAGCGCGTCATTTTGCGCGTGATTGCTATGCAACGTTCATTGTGACGTCATTTATTTCGCCCCGAATAGATGACGTCAGATAGGATGAAATGCACAAAAGCAGGGTATAAGTTTTTTGATAATTTCACTGCTTTTGCGGTGAGATTATCATGTGATAATCTACCGTTATTTCTCGATGTCAGTGTTGTTTATTCTTTATCTTTCAAACATTAAAGTACGTGCATGTTTGTTAATTCATGAAAGTGTCCGCCTAAAACTGGCCACAACTTATTTCAAATAAAACCTGAAAACGATCTGTTTTTTCACTAAAAACGAGGCGCTGTCATTACTTAAACTGTAGTGAATTAACCAACAAAATGAAGAAATTTTGATATTTTTAAGTCAAAATATTAAGATAACAAATGGCAAAATACTCAAGCATTTCCGACATAGACCGAATAAATCATACATGGAATTTCTAGAAAAATAGAAGTCTATAAAACCTGGGTGTCCCCGCCCATCAACGTCCCATTAATAATTTTTCCTATAGTTTACAGTTACTTGTTATTCTACAAGCAGGTGTTCGCGTGCGGCTCTGTCTTTGATCTTCTCAGTATGAAACGTCACGCTTCATTTCCCGCCAGTTGTCAAGTTTTTACCTGGTCACGTGATCAAATCCGGCTTTAGTAGGGTTCACTATCAATCCATCTAGATACAAAATGCGGAGACCGGTCGATAAGAACCGGACCGGCCCTTCTGTCATGATTTTAGCCCAAGGAAAAATCAGTGAGTGGGAGTATTATTTGAGTTTGCTTGATATATGTTTCGTATAAGGTACATCACCAAAAACTAACCACCTGTGCATTCCGTAGGATATTATGCTTGCACAAGAGATTGGATCCAGTGAAGGTCAACCTGCTCTGCGTTCAGAATGACAAAACGGTGCAAACAGTTAGCCAGTTATACCCCGCTTCGCACGCAAGTACACGTGCAAAGCAGGGTATAATTGACAAACTGTTTGCGCAGTTTTGTCATCCGGAACGCAAAGCAGATATCTCATTTCGGAAATATTAAAAAGTGTGGTGAAATGATCATTTAAGTTTTCGAAAATATGTAGAAAGCGAAAAGTTTCTGCCCTAGTCCCAGGTGGATTAAGTCATTACATAATGTTTAACTTATTTTTTTCTCAGATTATAATATAAAAAAGTACTATGTGAAACGCGTTTTACTTTTCAAATGTTCCATATGTAAGAAAAAATTAAACATCATTTTAATGTCAGTTAAGTGCAATACTATGAATTTAATATAACTCCACAGTGAACGCCAGAACAAGTTTCTAGGTTGGTTCATTTTCTTTTAGATATACATGCACACGCTAACATACTTTAACTTTTAGTGCTCAAACATTTATTTTATCAAAGAGGTATGAAAGCGCTTCCCATGCCAATCGTACTGCACTATTTACTGATAGAACCGACTAGAAACAAAATCGTTTTCATGGAACGAGAAGATTTAGAATAAAGAATGAAGGAAATGGTCCCGTTGGCTGTTTGGTTAATCCCAGCTTTGACATCACGCGACCCTACCTGTCTACCGTGATAAGGTCTGATCTTTTACTAGCTTCACGTTAAGCTGCTTTAACATTTCAGCGGTAAACGTTGTCATGGAAACAAGGTGCAAAGATTTGTTGATATACTTGTGTCATGGTACTTATTCAAGAAGATGATTTCTTTGTTTTTATTAGCATGATTTTCCAGAAGATGATTATTACAGAAAACAAACTCAAAAGACAACGTTTATAAATATTTTTTTAATCTAATGGCTTAGATTTAAACGGTCTTTTTTATGATCATTATAATTGAGCCTTTGCATGACATTTCCAACAACATCATTAGTAGTATTGTGTTCTTTTTGCTATCACCTTTATGTACAATATATTGCTTTTCCTTTTACTTATTCGGGTTCGAATTATTTACCGCACTGTTGCACTTGACAGACTCACGATTGTTCAAAAATGTAAATTTGTCAGTAATGCAATAATATTGCATGCGCCTTAAAATGTATTCATCCTCATTTTTATACTTTTTTTCTATGCGTAATACTTTTGCTAAGTTTAATTTCGTTCTACAACACTATTATTTTCAACGACCTTTATCGGTCTGAACTCGACTGTATGCAATATGCACAAGGGAAAATTACATTTTCCATTGGACTATTTCGTTAAAAGTTGGAAAAGTGATATCACTGATTCAAATGAGTAAAGGGATATTTTCGGAACGTTAGATAAGAAGTAAAAAATAAATAATTAAATCATTTTCACAATATTTCATCATATATTTCGGTTAATAAAATCTTTTTAAGCGTTATTACCGTTCCACTCAGTTTCTACATTTTTTCCAACGTGCTGAAAGGGTTAGACGTACACAGAAAACGGCTTAGTTGAATAATTAATAGAGAAGCGTAAAATGACTGATGAGAGAATGATTTCTTGCCTCAGAGAAAACACACATAGCCAGGGATGAGTCTTGACTATCCGCCTTTTCTAAAACCCTTATCCAAAAAAAAATAAAAAAAAAAAAAAAAAAAACACAATAGGAGGGAAACAATTTTCTATGGAATACAAAAATAAATAAATAAAAAATTTAAAGATGAACAAGTAACCAAAGTGAAGTCTCTATATCGTTTACTTGTAAGCTTCACAAACATAAAAATATATGTGACCCGTCACGCGAAAATCACGCGACCACCTGGGAACTCTGTAAAGTAAATATTTGAAAAAGAGATTTGGTCCAGCATAGATCAACCAGAGGTTGCATTTCAAAAATTCTTTCACTAGAAGGTAGATTATTCATTCTGGTTTCAGAAAATAAGCAAAGTGCGAAAAGGTTCGACCCAAGTCAGTCTGCGCATTCCGCGCAGTCTGACTAGGGTCGAACCTTAACGCTCTACCTAGACGGTCCCTTTTTGCGTGACGGGTTACAAATATTTGAACAGTTGTCCAGGAGAACCTGTCTGAAAGACGCCACTTTGTAAATTCAGAAGTTTTGCCCAGATACTACAAATCAAACATTTTTAAATTTATCAAATTTCAAAGAATTCGTAGACGTTTATTCAATGCGTTTAAAAATTGAATAAAGACATCAAGATATTGAAGAAAACAACGAGACAAGGGGAGAAATTACTTTCTTGGAAAATGGTATCACATACATTTGCTTCTTTCGGAAAACAAGTTGTTTTTTTTATTTTTACGAATAGAAAAAATGCATTTTACAGAATTTTCAGTCTATTGTCAATTTTATTGTCACTTAGGCATTTTTTCCTGGAGAACGGATAATAATTTCTTTTATCAAGTGTCTGTCTCCACGTTTTTTATGTTTTTGTTTTCATTTTGTCTAAAGTTGATGGCCAAAAAAGCTAGTGCATTTATGGTAACTTTTATTCCTACAATACTCTAATATTAACCCCCATGTTTATGTCTTTTTATTTGATAATAATGATGATGGTGATGATAAGATAAAATATTAATAATGATAATAATAATTATAATAATGATAATAAAAATAATAGTTATTGTTATTATTTTAAATATTGTAATAATAGTGAAAACAAGTATTTATTACGAAAGTTGTTGCTAATATGAATATATCAAAAACTGAAAAGCTCTATCTTGGAAAAGCAGTTGCATCGAAATTGGCCGATTCTCAAAATATCAGAATATACGCCTCTGCCTTCAGACCCAATTATAGTTTAATATTTCATAGGGGTTGTATAAATGCTAAATACAAGATGAAAATATCAAATAAGAAAAAAATGCTGGTCCGTGAATCAAATTAAGCTTCGGTCCAATAAGAATATCATTTCTTAAATGTGCACAGAAAAAAGATTAAACAGAGGAACGAGGAATAAATGACTTTTAGTTTTCGATTTTTACGATAGATCAACTTGTAAAAATCTATGTTATAAATGACCTTTGAAATCGTATCATGGAGGGTTTTAAACTGAGTGCAGTCAAGACTGTATTAATGAAGTCTTTATGGAACAGTAAAATCTTTCATATAAATAAGTTCGAACTTGATACAAGGTTTCAGTGCATTTGATTAATTTGGCAACTCAGTGATCGCTTACTTAAAAATGATTGCTTGCTAAATCTTGGTGATCTCTAAGACAGACTTGACTCTACCTACGGTAAAGGGTTTCATTCAGAAATAAGTATTTAAAAGTGAATTTACACACACTAATTTTTGTCCCAGTTAACTTCTTTAGGAACTGACTCAATAAATCTACCCGTTACTCCTCAGAATCGATTACCGGAATTAAGTTTTTAAAGGCAATCTGATGTATGATTTTATATATCCTTGATTTCCTTCATGCATGTAGATCATATTATTTAGAACATATGATATTACAACAACAAAATTGAAAGACATAAGTTAAAAGTCGCGCGAGAAAAATAAACTAGCTTTAATTGCATGAGTATACATGGACAAATGAGCTGAAAAGAAAAGAGCTTGATATTCAAGTCTTTAAAACTAAAGATGCAGAAGATTAAGATACATATATACTGTTATATAAGTATGTATATATCCCTGTTGACATTTCAGTCTCAGATTTCAAACTAATTTAACATTAAGTATTTAAAAGCGTCATATGATTTGAGATTAGAATGTAAAAGAAAACAACATTTAAGATTACGAAAAATGGCTGACACCAGTTTTTTTTTCTAATCGTTCGGATGGCAACCAAGAAAAAAACCGTTTAGTACAGAAAATGGACTTTATGCATGCCTTTATTTAATGACTGGGAAAATAATCACTGCTTACACAAACAGTAATTGCATATTTCTGTAGTTTTCTTTTTTTTATTATTTACTTATTTCATCCGTGAAAGAGGACATGAAAAAAGCCATTACTAATTAGATTCTCGAAAAAATGTAATCTGCTGTTCAATTTTCTATCTACATGCATTTCACTTCAAACACTCAAAAGTTAGAAGGCTACCACATTTGTATAGGATAGAAAGCGAGTGCCGTGGTATATGGGAAATAGGCACGAGCGTAAGCGAGTGTCTATTTCCCATATACCGCGGCACAAGATTTTCTGTCTGACTTAGACCACGCTTTTCTTACAGTATCTGTATTTTCTACCCGAACCTCTAAATAATGCAAAAGAGTAAATTTCGCTGTTGATATTACTGTAATCAAGTGTGAATATTCTGAAATTACTTATGAATCTATTTCCGTTACCATTTTCAGATCTTTTGCACTTTTGTCGAAAGTCTTCAGGAGAAAACAGCTGTATAAAATGCTCGTCATCTTTTTTAAATGACTCGTCTTTCAAAACCTGTCGAGATTCACGTGCAAGACACGCTACAACCGTAATTCTGTAAATACAACGCTCGGAGTTGTATCTGTGATATATACTTTTGAAATACTGTTTTCTGATTGGCCGATTCGCTTAAAGCGTGGTCTAAGGGCTTGAGTTAACATCTATGGACTGCTTTGGTTTATGTTTAATCATATTTCACTATACATACATATGTGACACGTCACGCGAAAAGGGACCATCTGTGAACTCACTAAGATAAATATTTCAAAAAGGATTTTGTCCAGCATAGGTTAACCAGAGGTCGCATTTCAATTACAATGTATTCTTTATTTTAATTAGCATGATTTTCCAGAAGATAATTATAATAGAAAACAAACCCAAAAGTCAACATTTATATAATTTATTATCTTATGACTTAGATTTAAACGGTATTTTATGATCATTATTATTGAGCCTTTGCGTGACATTACCAACAATTTCACATGTGCGAAATCTTTAGACTCAGATCAGCCTGTGCATCTGCACAGTCTGGTGAAGGTCTTCACTTCACTTTATACTATATTATACTCTGTTTTTATAGACCAGTACAGTTAATAACATCTTGAAATTGACAAGGTGAATGATTTTGGAATGATTTAGGAATGAATTTGAATGTGTGGGTGGAGCGAGAATTGAGTAAATTTCATGGAAGGTAATCCTATATCGCAAATTTTGTTCAGGATGAACAAAATTAGCTATATTGATTACCTCCCTTTAATAAAAAAATGCACACAAGCTTCCTATTTCTTCAAGAACCTATGAGGCGCTAACAATTTAAATTATGTCTGTAAAATCGCGATTTTTCTCTATCAAAAAATATTTCGAATGATGTTGTTGATTCTATATTTTCAGTGGGTTTGAGCGTTTTTGAATGGTTTGAGTGAGTGCTTGGAATGAATGATTCGAGCGCTGAGTGAGCGATTTAGAACTGTTTTGAATGATGCCAATGTCAATTTAGCGATGTAATAAACTGTATTCACAAATACAATTGTATCATATTCCAGTGATCAATTAGTTTAAATAATATGTGAAAGGACAATTTTTTGTTAAAAATACACAAGAATACAATTTACGATAAAAATAATTATATGCAATGGATAAACGGAGTTGGAGAAGGTTTAATCTGCCCTGCGTTCAGGATCACCAAACGGTGCAAACAGTTTTCCAATTGAACCCGCTTTGCACGTGCACTTGCGTGCAAAGCGGGGTATAAATGGAAAACTGTTTGCATCTTTTGGTGATTCTGAACGCAGGGCTGGTCCAAAAAGAAATTTTCAATTACAAATGTAACCTTGACTAACACAAGACACTCGTTATTTCACGTAAGCGCCATTAAGACGGATATAACAAAAATTGAACATTGTTTCCTTAGAAAAAGTACACGAAAATAAATCTCATGGATTGCATGTAAACAGAAAGCTTCGGCGAACCTCAAAAGCCTCAAAGCTTAACGTTGTAGAACAATGATGGCAGTTAAGTTTGTAGAAAATTAATTTGCGCAATCCCTCGTGATTTCTAGTTTTTCATGAAATTGATCTAATAAATATGAAATTGATTAAATTGGGCGCGCCATTTTCCCTATCCGATACTCAAACCGCTTTATTATGGTAAATTGTAACGCTATTTCCGGAGTACTAAATACTCCGTGATTTTAAGCCATTTTCTTCAGTTCTTCTGGTAGAGGGCACGAAAAATTAACTTTAAAAAAATCTTTTTAAATTAATAATCCTATATCAATTTCTATGCTGTGGCTACTCATTTGAATTCTCAAATTATTATCACCATCGGTGTGTTTTTCTATTCTGCAATGATAAATCAAAATAAAAAAAAATGAAAATGAAAATGAACTAGTGTCAGAAGAATTTGGCAAAAAATAACGAAGAAGTTACTTGAAAATTTTCGATATTTTTGAGAAATCCCGACAGTTTTAACATACGAAGCACGATGATTAAATAAGAATTATTCTTTATTTAATGCCTTATATTCCTGATGGTGTATTAGCACCTTTCTTATGCCCCCTTCACGATGTTTTCGAAAGAAGCCCGATTTGGCGTGCACCGAGTTTGATCTAACGTTACTTGTATCCACGCCTTAGTATATTTACTTGTTATTTATAGATTTTTTTTTCATTAACGCGATGCGGATGTGAAATTTCAAAATGGCAGTTTGCAATCTATCGCCACTTTATTAGTCAATAGTTTACTTAAAGTTTACACACTCGAGTACAGTAAGATACATATCACCTACAGTCATTAATTCTTAATGCCTTTTATCGACCCCACTTGTTATTTAGACATTTCGAAGTATCATTTCAAGAGAGACTAAGGCACTGTAAGGAAAATAATTTATACTTTTCATTAATTTTTTTTTAATTCGTCTAACTGGTATGCAAGTACCTTTGGACACAAAGAAGTAGTGATCAGTCGTAATCTCGAAAATTTCTATTTGAATAAGTAATAATGATAATGATAATAAAAAAACAACAATAACAATTATTAACATGTATTGAATGTATATTGCCCTTTTTGAATTTTGTTTTCATTTAAAATGAAAGTTCTCGTTTAATCATTATTATTCATGCGCACGTTTGTTTGTCTGTCTTATGTACCAATGATATGAAAAGGTAATTAAACGGAACCTCTTGATCCATTCATCCATGCTTTTCTTCTTCTTCTTTTTTTTATAAATCATTATTTCTTCACGAATTAAAATGCGACATGGCTCATGTAATGCAAATGTTATCTTTTGGTTTATTTGTACCCATATTTTATCATAATTTTATAATTATGTTTAGGAGATGACAGAAAAATAAAGTACAGAAAATAAAAGAAAAGGAAGGAAAAGAAAGAAAGAAAGAAAGAAAGAAAGAAAGAAACTAAAAAGAAAGAAAGAAAGGAAGAAAGGAAGGAAGAAAGAAAGAAAGAAAGAGTTGATATGTATAACTTTTTCTTTGTCTATATAAAGACTTATAAAAGGCGACCTTTTTGTTCTTTTAAAAATCAATAAAAAAAAATGAAGTAAGGTTCGCTAGTGAAATTAAATGCAATTCCAAAGCCACCTTTAATATTTAACCTCTCAATCAAGGATAAGGACAAAACACAACCGAAATTTCCCCGCAACCAGGAAGCAAAAATATTTTCAAACGTTTTGAAATGGTACCCCGCTTTGCAAGTATGTACACGTGCAAAGCGGGGTATCATTTCCTGAACGTTTGGCTAACCTTTTCATCATCGACGCAGTGTAGGTCAAACTAGTTATAGTGATTTTTCCTACTAGAAAGAATCTTTTTGATTCTTTCAGCGTCATTAGAATTACAAATTGACAAATCTATTGTTATCATTTTTGGCTATAATTCAAGTTAGACTACGTTTGTTATTAAAATTTTTTTCTTTATTTTGAAAATCTAAGTTTTCGAGATTTCAAAATTGCAATTTTCGTCAACTAATTATTACTATTCCATCTTGCGAAAGCAGCCATTTAAACGGTCCTCGATTTATTGAATAAATAAAGAAACCCGGGTTTGATTAAAGCTAATTTCTACTGTGGCTACTAGGAACTTAAAAAGAGGTAAAATATAAAGCGGGTGCCGTTTCTAAAGCTTTTACCAAAAGTTTTCGTTTTAAGCTTAAGGTAGGGTAGATTTTTTCGGAAATGTCCTATCCGTTGAGTGGCATTAACATAATTTGTTTTATTAAATTTGTCCTATAAAAGTGTATTTAACGACCATTAGCTTAGGCGACCATTTTTCAGTGGTAACTTGCGTGTTCGCCTAACAAAATTTTTACTGTATGTCAATTTCGTTCATTCCATTGCCTTATTTAAAGAGATAATCTTAATTTTAGGTTTTAAACTAGTTTGAAAACGTTTAGAAACCGAACTTCGTTTTGCACGTGAGTTATCGTGCAAGGCGGGGTAAAATATCTAAAACGTTTAGCGATTTTTTTTTCGTCTTCAAAATAGAAAGAAAAAAATTGAATTGACCTGGCGACAAAAGGTCAAGATTATTTCTTTTTGGTCCGAACAGTCTTCCCGTTTGTGTAGGATAGTGGATAAAAGGGTCCAAAATGCCACGATTCTTACAAAACATATTTTGTGGTTTTTTCCCCGCTGTTATATAGATTGTTTTTAATATGCCATACGTTCAGATGACAAAGCGGTGCAAACTGTTTGCAAATTATGCCCCGCTTTTCAAGCACATGCACGTGCAAATCGGGATATAATTTGCTATCCAAGTAAGTTCCTTAAGTAATACCGAAGATATTAAAAATTATGTCACGCCGACAATCAACAACGACACCAGTGCGATTGGCATTCCTTTCGCCATACCCTTTTTAGAAAACAGCCATGTAAAACTTGTGGCGTTTGTATGTTGTTAAAACTTTACAGATACAAAATAAATGGAATATTTTCAATAGACCAATGAATTCCTTGTTGGAAGTTAAATACATCCGTTATCTTTTGTTAATATTTTTGTCTTAATATAGTTGACCCTTGTCCCTTTGAAATTCATTTAAATATTTAAAAAGGAGACATGTTGACAATTCAAATACTTTAAGAATAAAAAAAAAAAAATGTTTCTAGAAAAAAAATGTATGATATAGTACATACGAAATATTTATGAAAAGATAATAATAACAGCACTCAATTACATGTACATCGTTTTAAAATAATCTGATGATAAGAAGGAGTCCAAATAAGTCCACTGAAACACAAAGCACTACAACACCATTTAACTGACCTTCCAGGATCTTGTTCCGACTGATCATGTCCGCTAGTGATGGATGCGGACTGCCCGGACTCTCCGGCGGTAAATATCCGCTGTGCGGAGGCTCCAACCCCACACTCATGTCCGGCAAGCTAAAGTCCGTAACACACTTCAGTTTGAAAGCCGTCCAAATTAGCCGGAATAATTTAAAACCTATTAACCCCTGCTAGTCGATAAGAGACTTTCCAAGTCCCCTGTAATAACCAAATTCTACTTAATTTGCGTTAAGTTCAGATATGTTATTGAAGAATTATCTACATCTAATCAAAACCTTGTTATTCTGATCTCTTCAGTGATTTTTCTCCCCCTTCACAATATTCATTTCTTAATAAATTCTGACAATAGTCGTTCTAACCAACTCTCTCGTGGTTATCAAAGTTTCCCTAGCATCCCAAGCACGTGACCTCATTTGCATATGTATAATCTGGAATTGATTTTTTGCCGTTATATGGACAGATGGGCGTTCCAATGGAGGAATGCTCTTTCCCGATTTTACTGTTATATTCCATTATTGGCTTTTCCCATGGAGGGATGCTGGCGCATATTTTATGTAAAGATGACTGTTTAACTTGACGATATTCCAGAATTGGTGTGGCCTCTGTGAGACGCGGCCTTAATTTCATATCTTTTCATATCCAATATGGCACGGTGTTTTCAAACACAGACAATTTTATACAGAACTTTTTTGCCTTTATAACTGTCATCACTAGAATTTTTTTTTTCAAAACCTCAAAAATATTCTTTTCTTCACATTTTTTTTTTCATTTTTTCATCTATCAAAATTGTTTTGGAAGCTTGGCTAGTCGTTCCCAGTAACTTTTTTGTTCACAGGTGGAAATATTTTTTTCAAGTCCAAGTGCAACGGAACGAGTAATAAAGTTTTCACCTTATTTTATTGAAACAATCCAATTTATTTTATTGGTGCATTGAAGTGACCTTCAAAACTAAACTTATTAGAACATGCATTTATATGTACCTTATTTCCAAAAAGGCACATATAAAATTACCATAAAAACATCGCGGTTATTGTACAAATAGAATAATCATCCTGACATAGTGGTGTAAATCTTTTTCTGTCCTGCGCTCAGGATGAAAACGTTAGCGAAGCGCTTTCGAAATGATACCAGGCTTTGCACGTATGTACACGTGCAAAGCGGGGTATCATCTCAAAGCGCTCGCGAAACGTTTTACATCCTGAACACAGGGCTGGTTCGTTGGCCTAGTGGCTGGCACGCTCGATTCGTAATAAAAGGGTTGCAATCTCGAGTCACAAAGACGGCGAATTGTGTCGTTTTGGAGACCGCTTCATAGGAAGAGCCTGAATAAAACCAAGGGTTGCAGTGGCTAAATTGGTTGATTGAATAGGGTTTAACGCCGCTTTCAACATTTTTTTCAGTTATATCGCGACGGCTGGAGCATCTAACAATGGATTCCTGTTACACTCTAACACCAGTACTACCATTACATCTTTGCCTGGCCTCCAGCTGCTATCCCACATAGGTCTACGATAATCGACCCATTTTGCAGTGGCTAAAACCCGTTGATTTTCATCTAAGGTGCGTCGTAAGATCTGGTATTTGTCAGAACCCCATTTGGAATAAGGATATGTTTGTGAGTCGTGTTGTCAGAGGGAGAAGTTTGTAAATAGATAAATATATCTAATAAACCAGGAAAAGATTTTTTTAATGATGCAACTTATTAAGCTTTCATCATGCAAAAAATGATGAATTATTCAAGTTTAGTAGGCCCCTCGCTGACAGAGCTCATATTTAGCCAAATTTAAATCGCCCAACCCCAATGTTTTTTTTTTTTTTTTTTTTTTTTTTAAATGTCTTCTGAAATGTTTCCATTCGTATGACTTTTAACTTTTAATTTCATTAGCTTTCTATAATATATTTGTTTTGTTTTTCGACATGTTCTTTAAACATGGTAATCTGCGAGAAACAAAGCTGCACATTTTTGCGGGATATGTCACCTAAATCGCAAGAGTTTTGCAAGGGTATTGCAAGTATATAAATTACAATAGTATTGTAAAGTATTTTCCTAAAAGAGTTTTGCAGGTTATCGTTGGGTTCAATTAAAGCAGTGGTCTCGGAGCATGAGGCATCACGATCCTTCCATGCCTCTAACACCCATACGGTGATATACCGGATAGATTCTTTTAATCATTAAAAATTCTAAATATCGCGATAGGATCGGGTGTAAATTTCGCACGAGCCTTTCGGGGGTTTTGATGCACACCCGCAGTTTCTGACGTACATTTGGTGTTAAATACGGGGTGAATGTTCGTCTGGCCCCATACCTAATGTTTGTCTTAGCATGAGTTTTCACAAAATACCGAATAGTGTTAAATTTCAATTCATTTTTTTTTCGGCGAACGTCTGCGTGTATTCTGCGTTACTATTCAACTGGCATGGAGTGGCTAAGCCGTACATGTAACATAATTTGGCCAGTTTACTTTTCAATATTTTGGGTTCTCTCAAACGATGGTCCGCAATTAGCATTAACGCGTGTAAAAAACTGTACCCTAAAAACAAAATGTTTTACGTGCTCAGAGAAAGTGAACATATTAAATTTTCATCGTTTGGTTACCAAATCTGGACAAGCTGAAGTTACAGGGGTTTGGTAACCCACCTATGATTTAGGGTCTCAAGTAATTTATTTCGTCTACTTATAGAAGTAAATTATTGTAAATAAAAGCTGGTTTACATTAACCTTAAGAGCAATGACCTGTTATTTAGGATCCGCCCTGCATATATGACGTTTTTATTTTACCCTAATGCTAACATTTTGATTTCAATTCAGCATGCTAACATTTTGATTTCAATTCAGCTACAGTTAATTTAAGGTTCATGTAAAGTGTTTGAGACCAAATTTTAAGGGCACTTCATTTGCCAATAAAAAGCAGTATGTCCAGGTAAATTATGTATCAAAATGAACTGCTTGTGCTCATGAAAAGCTTCATTTTGATATATAATATACCTGGACAAACCGCCTTTTCTTGTCTAATGAAGTGCCCTTAAAATCAGGTCCCAAACACTTTACATGAACCTTAATATATCGTGATATTGATTAGGTGGAAGATGAACAAAAATAGCTATATTTATTATATCCCTTTAATAAAAAATGAATACAAGTTTTATAAATAGCTTTCTATTTCTTCAAGAACATATTAGACGCTTATAAGTTCATTTTTTAGGTGTAATCGCGAATTGTTCTAGCTTTATTAATTTTGAATTTAGTTGTTTGTCTTATCATTTTACTGATTTTGGAGCGTTTTAAATCGTTCAATGGAATGTTTGGAATGAATATTAAAATTGAGCGAAGAGTGAGCGATTAAGAATGGTTTTAATTAAGATGAAACTTTAATGCATGGTGTTATTAACTGTTAATGTTCAGGTCGAGCACCTATTCTAGAAATCAAGAGAAACATGCATGATAAGCCTTAGCCTATACATAGATATAATAGCAGTTGGTAGCGCGTCGGACTGTCAATCTAGAGGTCCCGGGTTCGATCCCTGACGGCGGCACTCATTCTTCCGACTATTTGTCTCTCACTAGACTGGTAGCCGTCTCTTAAATAGAGGTTCATTATTGAAAATATGTAATATAAAGGAATGGTTCAACTTTGTTATCTACCTTGTTACAAACTTCTGAAAACAGGACCTGACTCCCAGGCTAGTCTCTCACCAATTGGTTGATAATTGTATCCCTATGTGAGATAGCAGCTGGAGGCTAGGAAAGGATGTAGTGGTTGTACTAGTGAGAGAAATACCAGGAAACCATTAGGTGCTCCAGCCGTCGCGATATAACTGAAAAAAATGTTGAAAGCGGCGTTTAACTCTATTCAATCAATCAATCAATATATAGATATGATATACATGTACTAGCTCGCGGGCTTCTACATATAAGTGTAACTATACATGTATATACAATATTAAGCTAGCAATCTTGTAGATTCACCATTTCATTGAAATGCTCTTTGATTATTTTAATAAAATTTAAGACAAAAACTTTCTATATAGCGCACAATAAAGAATGCTTCTGATCACACTTTGCAACGGGGCGAGTTTGAACTAACATACATAAAATATTATCTCTCAGGTTCAAATGAACGAATGGAAATAGTTTTGTGCTTAGCATAGACAGCTATGATGTGCTAGTGCTTCTACAAAAATACCAGAAAATAAATCCGTGTCCCCTTAAAGGGTTTCGGGGTTAATTGTGTCCACGTTTTATCGGGATTTGGGACGTAAGGACATGCTCTTCAACTAAATAGGATTGAATTCCTCGCACATGGTACTAATTTATCATCCTTATTGACGAGTCATGGACACGGGACCACGGAAATTATTTAGACTCTCTTTCTCTCTTTCTGTCTCTGTCTCTGTCTCTGTCTCTGTCTATATCTCTCTCTCTCTCTCTGTCTCTCTCTCTCTCTTTCTCTGTCTCTGTCTCTCTCTCTCTGTCTCTCTCTCTCTGTCTGTCTGTCTCTCTCTCTCTCTCTCTCTCTCTCTCTCTCTCTCTCTCTCTCTCTCTCTCTCTCTCTCTCTCTCTCTCTCTCTCTGTCTCTCTCTCCCCCCCTCTCTCTCTGTATCTGTTTTTTCTCTCTCTTTCTTTCTCCCATTCAAACATATTATTTTGCATCCTATGCCGAATGGTAAAGGTATCCGCTTTCGGAATATGAAGGTCCAAAGTTCTGATCCCGAAGGGGGTCGGTCATAGCCAGGAGTCTCACTATTTGCAACGCTATAACGTTGATACATTGAGGCAAGGTGGGTGAAACCCCGGAGTAACCGAGAAAAGGAAACTGGCTAACTAATTAAAAAGGTATCCGCGCGGTTGTTCAGCCGTCTTTTGATAACAAGAAGAGTTTTCTTTAAACCCAAATGTTCCTGTTTCTCCGACAATGAAGGCATACTGGAGATACTATTGTTTTAGAAAAATGTGTCCCACAAGCTTAGATGTAGTTATCCGTAGTTATAAACCAAACGTATGTCCCTTTCAGTAGGGGCGATGATACAAAAAACAATCCTTGCCTTTTTACTCGATGGCAAACTTTCAGGCACTTTAATCTCTCTCGTTGATCTAGCTCACTCAACATACATAATTATTTATAAATACACACTGCAGAGTGATTTGTAAGCAGCATTTCGGCACTAAGTACAAATAGAAATATTATATTCTTATGCCCACCAAGATTCCAGAATCCAAATTGCTCAAAAGTTGATTTCATTCATTTTTATATCATTATATTATTATTATTATCATATACTTATTAGCAAACTTGTCAGTTACTTTCACTGTCCCAAGTATAACCCCTATTTGATCTGCAATATCAATAACTTTGTTGTCTAATATAGCTCGCCAAAACTATTCAACGCATCCAAGAGTCGACAGATCTGACCGTCTGCTCCATGACCATGGACATCTTTTTTTTTTGTCATTAACATCAAATGTATAAAATACTACCAAACCCTACATTATGAATGACACTCACGCAGTGCATCTAAGTTGGGTTGTGAACAGGTCCGTAGCCCACTATTAAGCGCAAAGTTAAGACTCTAATCAGACTGTGCGGTCGTACAGACTGAATTGAGTCTCAACGTTGCGCACATGTGAAATTGTTGGAAATGCGACGCACAGGCTCATATGGTACATGCACTCCGCTTTGCTTTTGGAATAATGCTTTCACAAAGGAACAGGTAGCCCGCGAAAGATGTAGTGATATTTACTCAGTTTAATGTGCAAAAAGGTATGCTTTTTTAAATGTACGAAAACGGTTTTGGATCTCAAACATTGTGCTAGAATCAAGCCATCATTGACATTGTTTTCAAAAGGCACGTCAAATTGGCGCAAAAATAAAGAAATGAATATAAGAATGAATAACAAAACTAAGTCAGTTAAATCTGTAAGCTAGTAAATAAGACACAATATCAATATCATAATCCTTTATGTTCTTGGTGACAGTCCTATAACTGGATTTTTTAAACCAATAAAGAAATTTGAATTTGAATTTTGAATTTGAATTTGAACTTATTCCCCTTATATTCTTTTAAATTTGACTGTAGGAAAGGGAGAAAATAGGGTCCCTTTTCGTCCCTTTTATTTTGTGCACGGACCTTTCACAAAAGACCACATGGTCAATTGGGTCTTAATAGAAAAAGGGCAATACACAACATGTCATCGTAAAGTTCACTCTTTTATACTGTACGGCGTAGTAAATGGGTCGAATGTCTTCATTTAGTCTTGAACGTATGAATTTGGGCGTGCACCCTAAAGTTTTACGAGTGTATGTCTAAAATTAAGGGTGTGCGTGAAAATTTAAAGATGTACTCCTACTTTTTATAAGTATATACAAAAAGAGGGCGGACTTGTTTATTTGGATGGAAATGAGATTGACCAATTAAAAAGAGGCACGCATCATTAAATTGGACGTCCACCCGTAAATTCAAGGGATGCAAATTTATGGGTTCACGTCTTTTTTTTTTTCAAAAATGTACGATCTTTAGTGAACTTTGGACCCATACAGCACACGATACATTTCTCCGTTTGTGAAGGGTTTATACTGTAAAAAGTCAAATGATACAAATATATTAGTATCTTTAGATAATTTTCTTCTTTTTGTTTCGTTCAATTTCGCGTAAGTTTGTATGAACTTATCTATTCGAAACATACTATTAATTGGTTTATATCACATCCATGTTAATATGAGCTTATTGGGAAGGCTGGACTCAAGATGACAAAAAGGTTTGAAATTATTCAAAAATTAAACGCTGCTTTGGGTGGCAGTGCATGTTCTAAGCGGAGATCTTTTCAAAACTGCTTCTCGAACGTTTTCGTTCTTGATGAAGCCGGCCATGTAGACTTTTTTCCAGGAGATTTTCTTAATCTAGTATGGCAATTTTTCATTGACCCTATCTTATATTCAAATAAAATCGAAAATCGTACATTTTGTTATTTTCTACATTTTTGACATTATCAATTTAAAAAAAAACGCTTGACTTTCTTTTTTCTCTTTTTCCCACAAAGTATCCTGGTGCTCCGCAATGGGCCATATCGAATTACATAATTAAGAAATCTCACAATCCTTCAAACCCATAACGCAAAGTGTTATCTTTTATTCGAAACAAAAAGCAATTTCAGCAAAAGTAAGAAACATAGATAAAGGATATACAGCATTTGTTAGAGAATAGTTCCTGACAAGATTGGATTAAATTTTTCTAATCGAATTCAAGAACGTCTAGCCATGGTATATTTTTCTAATTCAATAAAAGAAATGTCTAGACAATAGAAATGAAAAAGTGAAGAAAAAATGTAAACATATATACGTCTTTTTCATTGCGCTGTCTAAGAAGAGACAAAAATTAAATTTAATTTTATGTTTCTTGTATTTCTCAATCGCACGCAGGTGAATAAAGTCCTTATAGGAACTAGGGGAGACCGGGGCAAAGTGTTACAATTTTTAATCAATTCACAAATATTCCGACACCATAGCTCTTTTGAATTTATTTAGTATATGAATCGAAAATTTAACGAATTTGGAACTAAAAAATACTTTGATTAAACAATTTCGTCATATTATAAAAATTTTATATGCAGACAAAAATACCGGTAAATGTAACACATTGCCCCGGGCTTTTGGGGCAAAGTGTTACACCTACCGGGGCAAAGTGTTACATGGCAATAAATTCGTCACGAAAAGAACTTCCATTTGCTTTAACAATACATGAAAGGCCTTTTGGCAAAATATTATTCAAAATTAGACTGCAAGTTTTGCACACACTGACTTGGTCACCCATGACAAAAAAGTGCATTTCTTGCGCCTCACCACATGCTTCAAAACGTTTCCTTAATAATAAAATACTCAGACCATATCGTAAAATATTCTCATTTTTTTATTTCTCTTATAAAGACATAAACCATAAATCTCGTATTGTATGTCCATTGCGAAATAAAATCTAAGAGCACCTAGCTGTTACTAATGGAACCTACTGTAGTTTCGAATAAGTCTGAAAAGTCAGAAAGTACAATATGATCATGGCTGAATTGCATTGATTACTATTGAGTCTCTTAAACTCTACATTTATGAAATTACATAAAAAAAATCTGTGATTAACCACAAACTTTTAGAAATAAGCCCATTGGACAGCCAAATCCCCGTTCCACATGTCCGAATATATTAGCGGACAAAGCGTTTTTAGACAAAGCTGGTTATTCTTGCAACGGGAAAATTATCTTTTTCGTACTACAGTTTCTATTGCATATAATTAGAAGTTAAATGATTTGCACAAAAATTAAAACTTCGCCTGAAGCTTCTTTGAATTCGTTTCAGTCATAATCTCGTTGTCTGAAAATTGAATAATGGCGCTAAACTTATTGTGGGCAAAATGTTACACTGTAACACTTTGCCCCACGGCCTGTGTAACACTTTGCCCCAATCGCAACTTTTCGGAAAAGATACTCGTGTAAAGAAAAGAAAGGTTTACATTAACATAATTTGTACACAAAAGTAAGCTTCTGGATCTCGGGATCCCATAACCACATATCTTTCCTATTTCTTGTAAATTTATATCAGACGAGGCGGATATTTACGAAGATGGTAAGAATTTACTTTTGTGTTACAAAAATCGTTTTCTGATTCTTCTTAAGTGGACATTCCTTTTTCACGAATCTAATATGCAGCAAAACATGCATAATCAAAAAAACCTTTTTCTAAGAAATAACACCTGGGACATTAATGATGTCAAAAAGAAAATATTTCAAACGTAACACTTTGCCCCGTGTAACACTCTGCCCCGGTCTCCCCTACATTTGTATATGCACAAAACAAATAATACACAATGAAAAAATGCATATATATCTTTTAAATTTGGATTTCGAAGTAGTTTCCTGATCTACAACAAATTTACAAATATTTATATGTGTAACAGAATTTTCAAAAATCTTCGTCATTATTTAAGTAGCCCATAAACGTAATATACATAGTGAAAATATATATATAAAAAATATAAAGTGCACGAAACACTTTTTAAATGAAAATAAATATAGTTCAAAAATATTTTTAAATAAAAAAAAATGACAAACATTTGGATTGGTTCGGTCGAAATAAACCAGGTTTTATGCCTAGGTTAGACATTCATGAATGAAGGCCACGGAGAGCTACAGTCTGGTGACTCACAGATTACTAGGGAAAGAGCAAGTACTTTATTTCATCCAGAAAGTAGTCAGAACGGATAAACTAGTAAACTACGTTGCCAGTTCGCAAACCCGCGATATGTCTGTCGTAATAACGATAAAAGTCGCTTGAGAGGTAAGGAATGTGGTTCAATACGTTCCATATAGACACAGTCCAGGACAATTGTGCTAGAAATTTGTATGCAGCACGTCTAGCTACGGGTTATTACGGAAAAAAACTTTCCATCACGGAGTGGTAAGTATTGGCACGGATCGAAACCGATTTATTATTGGCTATCTTTCTAATGACAGCTTAAATACCAACATATCGCACCATTACAACATATTCATCAAAGGCACTTGCGAATAATATATATCCCAAGAACCACAGGCTGAAAGGAAGGAAATGTATTCGAAAAAACACTCATGCCTCAGAAACAGCAATTTATAGAAGTTTGACCTTGTTTATTGACATTGACCTTGTCAAATGACATTTATTTTGATCTGCAAACATGCGGATTTGTAAGAGAAACCATCATACCAAGTATGAGCGTTGTAACTTGAATACAGTTTAAGAAATAGGTAAATATTAAGTTAACAGGGGCCTATTTTACTAAACGATCATTTTTTGCGCAAAACAAAATTTAAGTTGCTTCTACAGAAGTAACTAAAAATGGAATTCTGCCATACAATATCTAATTGGAATCGTCTTCTAAAGACTAGATATTGCAAGGCAGAATCTAACAATAGATGAAAACACCAGGAACGATAAGTGATATTGATTTACGATTAATTTTTTCGAAAGAAGTTCAGTAAAACGGCCCCCTGGTTCAATTTCGCAGACAGACAGACTGACATACGAACGGGGCGGACAGACAATTAGAGGGACACACAGAAACCGTCAAAATAAGCCCAGGATCTATCGATGCGGGGGACATGAAGGGGGGGGGGGGGGGGCACTTGTTCTACATAACACTTAACCGTACTGTTCCGTAGGACTGTCATCAAACCACTTTAAAATTTTGTTCTGCAGTAAAGTAGAAGTAAAGTTTTCTGATCACGTAAGGATGATTTTGTAGTTCCTGTCGTTTGTTTTCACCACATTATACTTTAAGTCTCAAGGGTTGTTATATATTCATTGATTAAACGACTACTCTTTTAATCTTTTCATCTGATTTGATTGCGCAATATGAACATATTGGTAACGGTTATCCTTTTGTCAGTGAGCTTTGATTTAAACAATGTTTCATTTACGAAATTCTTTAAGTCTATACAATACAATTTTCAATTGGTGATTATAGTAAATTATAGTAATCATTGAATTGTTAAATTATTATTATAATATGACTCATGTTGCGGGAGTGAAATAAGTGTGTTGAGTATTTTTGATATTACACGGGTGTTATTACACTAGTTGAATAACTATGCAAATGAGCTAAAAGCGAATGGCAACTCTATTTTGTAACCGTGAAAATGACGACATAATTTACATATTGTGACGTCAGTTTTAAACGGCGTTATACGTTTCGCGGAAAGTTGAAACTTTGAATTTCAAAATTTTTGACGATCTTTCGCCAAATATTCGGGTCATATTATGAATAGAATATAAATTTTGTGCCAATGAAATACCGAATTTATTAAACTCGTCATCTATTAACAGATAAAAACTCGGCACAGCCTCGTTTTTATCTGTTTATAGATGACTCGTTCACTAAATTCGGTAATTAATGACCACTCATTCAATATCCTCTTTTTATATTTTTTGTTAGTCCCATAATCAATAACGTCTAAATCAAGATCACATATACACAGACATACACACACTTGTGTCTAAATGTTAAATACAGAAAAATGTACTGTTTTTGCTTCATCATATTAGTACATATATATATATGTACGTGTACAAAAAATGCATCCATGATATTTCGAATGACAATCGCAGTTAACCAATATAATAATTACAGTAAAAAACATAGTGGCATTGAGATTCATCTCAATCAAAACCATTCTAAATTGCTCCCTCAGCGCTTCATTCATTCTTTCATACCACTCACTCTAACCGCTCAAAAACGCTCTAAAATTTCTAAAAGATATACAATCAACAGCTAAATCCAAAATAAATATAAACAGATCTTTAGATCGGATGAAAACGGATGAAATCATGAAAATTCGTTGCTTCGTTGAGTTTGGACGAGTCTAAAATATTGTCAGCAAGTTTCAAGTTAAGACTCTCTAACGTCCCCCGAGGGACTCGTACTCAGTGCTTGTTTTATTCTTATTTTTATTTTTATGGGGAGCACTGCGGAGATTCGTTGAAAACTCTGAATTGCACGCCCCATCTGATATTCATCGATATCCATTGATTGTCACCGAGAAAATCTCTTTCATGTTGTCAAGATTGACAGATGCCCAAGGCAGAGTGCTTCTTTTAATCCCTTTCCTTCCTTATTTGGTATAGATGCTTGAATTTACACAAGAAATAAACTTGAAATTTTTGTAAACCAACTTTTTAATAACTCTTATAATAGTGAATCCGGTTAATTACTGCATTGGGAGAAGTTTAGTCAACAGACTGCACAACTCTTTATGCGCAAACAGATCCTAGTCTATACCTTCTGAAATATTCATTTTAAACTAAAATAGCTTATAAATTTTATTTTGAAAATAATTACCGAATCACAATAAGTGAACCTAATACACCTAGCACTTGCACTTGCCTAGAACTTGCAATTTTTACTAAGGCTTTTTATTTAGCAAGACAATTTTAGTTGTATTATCTGTATATTAAATATTTTCCAGTAGATTTTTATGAAACAATCGTCTCATACCGATGATAACTGATGTTTATAGCTACTTGACAAAAATAGTTTACATTTAGCTTTTTTCTTACTAACTTTTGAATACTAATAATTTTTATTGTACTTAAATCTATATATAAATGAAATAATGAATAAGCTCAATGTTTAAGTTTGTAAAACTGTAATGATACATTCTTATGTGCATGCCATGTATTTTTCGTTAATTATTTTGTTTTTTGGAATATTTTGAATTGTTATTGAAAGGGGAAAGCGTTGCTGTTTTTTACCAAGATATTTTTTGCATGAATTACCTCGTCTCAGAACTTGGTATTCAATAGCGCGGAGCGATACGATCATTATGCGTTTTGTTAAGTGGTATAATATTCATTAACGTTGGAAATAGAGCGGAGTTGAATTGCTGTTGAGAGCTGTCATTATCGTCCGTATTAATGATAATGATATCATTGTCATCTTTTCATTTTGGAATGTACTTTTGATCCTTTTCTGAATCAAAAACTGAAATCACAAGATTTGTTATATTGAATTGAATGGAAAGAAGAATCAAAGCTTATTATTAACATTGATATTAATAACATTATCATATATCTTGATATAATGAATATATTAATATCCAATATGAGGTATAGTAAGGATAGGTCGGCAACAATTGAAATGCAGTCGATCTTGCTCGAGCTACCACGCCTATTAAGCGACCATTTTTATCAAGCGACCGTTTTCAAATCCTTTTCTTTATATCAAAAATATATTAAAAAGTAGGTATAAGAGGTCATTGTGAGACGATTCTATTGAGTTTAAACAATAAAGGATTATTGAGAATTTCGCAATTACATGCATATTTAATGAAATAATGAAGGGTTCTTATTTGTAATCAAAGCGTCATTTTTTTAAAGGCCGCTTTTGGTCGTCCCGTTAGTGGTCGCTTAATACAAGTTTTGCTGTATATACAAGATGTACGAGTATTTTATTTTTGACGACGCCATTCCTTCTCTAAATAATTTTAACGTGCAAAATAGGACTATGTACCATATAAATATAGAAACAATGAAGGCTGAATATACATAGTTTGTCTTCGCTAACACTAACCATCTTGGAACTCTGTAAAATAAATATTTTAAAGTAAGATTAGTTCAAATACAGGTCAACCTAAGGTCGCATTTCTGAAAATCTTATTCAGAAAGATAGAATGATCATTCTACAATCAGAAATTAAGATAGCCTCGAAAAGTTTCAACCCTAATCAGATTGCGCAGTCTGTGCAGTCTGATTTTGGTCGAACATTTATGCACTACCTAGATCGCCACTTTTCGCCCGGTGGGTCACACATATGAAGGATCACTTAACGACGACATCCCAACGAACGATTGTGCGGCGGTTCTTTAATTCAAAACTCAAAAGGCGAACATTCCGTAGATTTGCTTAAAGTTAACTTATTTCAGGGGAAATCTCATGATAGATTTTGTATATGTTTTTTATTTGCAATTATTTTCTTCAGAGATAATAAATTCTATAACCGAAGAAGCAATTCAATTGTTTTAACCATAAGATTTATATGACTAAAACAATGAAAGCCCTAAATGCAGCACCCAAAGATAAAGGTACTCGTTGTGGATTTATAGTATTATCATTAATGGACACCATTATTATTATTATTAATATTATTATCATTATCATCATCATCATCATTTTTACTTTTCAAAATCACACGAACAAATGATTTTGCCTTACGATTATTTTTTACGTAAGAAATTTAGTTCAACGGGCCCCAGAGCCCTGTATTACCAAAATCTCCCCCCTCCCTTTACCATCATCCAGGCAGTAAATACTATACATCTAATGGTATTCGTTAAGGATGTTCGCTATAGTTTAGGCTATGTAACATATAAATTAAAGTTCGATATCGAGTACCTTTGGCAGTGTCATTTACCTGATATAGGAGATACAGCTTCTAATCAAATTAACACTAGAGCCCTATATTACCAATATTCGTCACCCTTACCATCACCTAGGTCGTAAACAATATATCTAATTATCCTCAAAACGTGTTTAGTATCCGTGGATGGGCTTAGAAAGGTGACAAAGAAATCGAGAAATATAGTAACGTAACATGAGCTGAGAATGACCCGCCACGTGACTAGAAGCCATCTTGGAATCCCGCAAAACAATGTGTGACACGTAACGCGAAAGGGAACCAGGATAAAAGTGCGAGAATCAATGGCACCTTTAATTTGCGTGAAATATGCAGCTGAAAAGTGTGGCATTCCTGTATGATTGTTGGTTGTTTGAATACAGGATGAACGATAGACTTTTAAATAGTTATACGACAGTAAAAAGTTATTTCCCATATATTCGATTTAGATTCGAAACGTTTTCAGTATGAAAATAATTAATTAGCATATTAAGTAAGAAAGAATGATAATTCAAGATAATTAAATTTCACTTGAAATACAATCCGGGTCGGCAACAGCTCTATTTGACAATGGTGAGGTTTTCACAAATTCAAAGAAAAGGAACATTTTAATACATGTACCAATTTCTGAAGGGAATCAACGGTGGTTTTACGTCATCGATTACGTCATGGCAGTTCTTTAACCCTCTGCTGTTTAATCCCTGCTTGTTACGTGCCTGTGATTTTATGATTGAGAAAACATTGTGAAAAAAGATTGATTGATTGAATGGGGTTTTACGCCGCTTTCAACATTATTTCAGTTATATCGCGGCGGCCGGAGCACCTAACAATGGATTCCTGGTATTTCTCACGCCAGTACTACCATCACATCCTTTCCTAGCCTCCGACTGCTATTTCACATAGGTTTACGATTATCTACCCATTGGTGAAAGACAAACGTCGGAAAGGATATTTGCCGCCACCGGGGATCGAACCCACGACTTCCAGATTGGAAGTCTTATGCCTAACCAACTGCGCTATGGTGGCGGCTGTGAAAAAAGAAGAAATTGCTTCTGACAAGCAATTTCTTCTTTTTCCACACTATTTTCTACCCTACTGAATGGTTATTTTTCAAATTAAATCTACTTTAAATTTTCGTCTGCAAATCCTTTGAATTTGGACAGGTCCAAAATTTTGTAAAATAGGAAAAGGTTAAATGTGGTAAATGCCTTTACACTGTAAAGACACTTACGATATGCCAGTACTGCTACGACGATGACTTTAAAAGAACAGGATTGATTAAGGTAGTTGAACCGTAATAATTCCGCAACATTTCGGAAGTCACGAACATTCACAATGTAGACCGAGGTTTCCTAATGAAAATCATTAGGAAGCCTCGGTTAACACTGTTAAAGATATTACTTCCGAAACGTTCAGGGAACTTTTACGGGTCTACTACCTTAAACCGATTTATAACGATGTCTCCGAAGCCTCCCCTCCATCAAATCGATTTCAACAATTTTACATTAGCAGTGACTTCCTTAAATGCAAAGCAATTCCTCTTAATTTGAGCTGATACTTATAGGAAGCGATTTTCAATCTGTTTGTTTTCCCATATTTTATGTATGAATCCGCTTAGCGTATTTATAGTGTGATTTCGGCTTTTAGTATCATACCTTCGTAAATTAAAAAAGTCTCGATTCATCTCTTAAAAGGATCGAAATTAAGACGTATTTCGATGAGTCAGTGCAACACAATTGTAAGTACCTATATATTTATAGGTACTTACAATAGTGTTGCAATGAGCCCTCGATTCGTTCTTTAGCTAGCCTTCTTTGGTGACCAAACGTCGAATCTTCAAATTTCCTTCAAAGAAACTTGTTAACAGATTGCAGTTGGTGTAGATTTACACCTCGCAGGTAAAATGTCCTCTCTTCCACATGGTAATGTCAAACTTGTCAATGGAAAGGTGTCGCAATAAAATTTTATAGTGTGGATCCGTTACACCTTAACATTTATTTTTATTGTCTTTTTTTTTTTTTTCTTCTTTTTTAGATCAGTTTTTTGTCGGTGCATACCTAGATATAGACAGAAAGTGTAAATAACAGAGACCGTGAACTAATCAGTTCATTTCATGAAAACCAAAGTCCACTCCAACCTGATAAAGTGAAAATACAGCTCTGCATTCGACACAAAACATTCGCGAAACGTTTGAGAAATATTACCCTGCTTTGCACGTGAACTAACACGTGCAAAGCGGGGTACAATTTCAAAACATTCGCAAACTATTTTGCACCCCGAACGCGGGACCAGATAAACTGAATTTGTGGATTCAAGTTTTCTTGCTTCTCTCAGAAGATGAATAACTTCCGCGTCAATTTAGCCGATTTGTTGGGTAAACTATTCCAACAATATTCGATGATATAAGTTTCCCAAAGTTCTAGGAAACCGAGAATACGCCTATATAAATGTTCGACGAGGCCAAAGATACATTAATTGTCAAGGGAAATCATTGAAAGTGCCCGATCCATTTTTGTCTATGTAGTGCCTTTCAGTAAAATGGCTGCGTACTAGACATTTAGCATGATTCTGCTTTGGGCTAGAATTGCTCTTTCGATCAATGTTCGCTTTTTATGCCTATTTCTCTCTGACATTTATATAATGCAAATACATTTCTTTCATAGAAGTGCTTAATGTTAAAAACTAAGCCAAACATAGTTACAGTAAGAAGCATCGTGAAATTGACAAGTCGAATGATTTTGGAATAATGTTTGAATGATATTGAATGTTCGTGTTGAGCGAGTTATGATTGAAATTTAAGGGAGGTAATACATATCGCTAATTACCTTCAAATTGGACGAAATTATCGATTTTTAATAACATATCCTGTATTGATATACGTACTTTTCCATAAAATAAGTTGTATGTTTTCGCAGACGCTCCCAAATCTGGACCATCTTATACAATTTATAATATCGTGAAATTGACAAGGTGTATGATTTGGGAATTATTTTGAAATGAAATTGAATGCGCACGATGAGTGAGTTTTATGTGAAATAAAATGGAGGTATTCCGATATCGCTAATTTTGTTCATCCTGAACAAAATTTGCGATTTATTTATTATCTCCCTTTCATAAAATATTTTACGAGTTCTGTAAATAGCTTTCTATTTCTTCAAGATACAATCAGGCGCTTTCAATTTCAATTATGTCGGTGAAATCGCGATTTTTTTTTCTAGCTATATCTATTTTGATTGTAGTTAGTTATCTTTTAAATCTAGCGATATTTTAACGTTTTTGAATGGCTTGAGTGAGTGTTTGGAAAGAGTTAAAGTAGCTCTGGGTGATTAAGAATGGCTTCGACTGAGATGAATGTCAATTACACGATGTTATTGACTGTAAGAACAAGAAGTTGTCTGTTCGATTTGAATGAAGCTTCGAAGCATTGTTTACGATTCTGAGATCATTTTCGGGTGATTCTTTCATTCTTCGAATGAATGGAGCGTAAAGTGAGCGATCTAGAACGGTATAGAATGGGTTGAGTGTCAATTTCATGAATGAATGATGTAACTAACCGTATGTAGGCACATAAAGCTGCACAGATAAACACGATTTAATCTGAAATGAAGCCCTAAACGGCCACCTTGCACCTTCCTCATGTTAACATATATGTTGTCATTTGATAAAATTTCCTTTGGTTTAATATGTATGTACGTTCAACTCGGCTTATTCTGAAGAAATGACGGAAATATTACTTTTTCAGTTAAAACTAAGTGGTCGTGTAAAAGTTCGTTTCAGCGTTGCCAGGAATTTAATATCAATTTTGTCCATGTCTACATCGGTCATTTAAAAGATAAATGAAATCTCTTAAGTTTTTTTAATATAGAGATTAAGGAAATGCTTCATTATTTTATTGGGTTTAGGTTGATAAAGTTTTTATTTCATGCAAATGAATTAAAAATATTGTACAATGACCATTTAACAGTATTAAGTAAAGATTTTACAATTATGAACAGATATCTTTTGGTATTGCGTTTTCTTTTTATATGCGACCATTCAAAAAAGAAATATACAGAAATTTGTGCTCGTGGGGATAATTCCAATTATGTCAGCCAATGAAAGTTAACGAAAGGAGAAAAAAATGCCATAGACTAAAAAGCTAAAATGAAATAATTGGTCTGCATATATTCTAAACCTATGAAAGAAAACGTCCACAAAACAAACCGAAGCATCCTTTTTTTCTTTTATAAAAATTTAATTCTAGTTGTGTTTCATGCATTCTGATCGGCTGAAAAATTGGTTTAATACCTCAATGAAAAAAATGAGCACGCTGCTATTTTTATGCTTGTGCGAAAAGTAGCTCCGCAAGAAATCAGTCTTATTATCGAGAAATCAATCCAGTTTGGCTTCATGATATTGAATAATAAGAAATGAAGAGATTTTTTTAAAATGTCATGAAGGTTCGGAACTAGAAAACCTTATCACACTTATGTATTAACCCGGTTCGCTTTTTAGTTTCATACCTCAATGAAATCAACAATTAATATCTTTTTATCTTAGGTGTTTTTTGGAAAAAAATAAAGTAGTACGATTTATACCAGCGGTATTTCCTGGGGCCAGCAGTATATTGTATTAAGCAGTGACAAGTCCCATCCCATTTCAGACGTTAACCAACACCAAACAATCCCCTGGGCCCCGGGAGGTGACGAGATTTCTCAATTGGAGCCCTCCATATCTCACATGCTCCCCGGATTTTATCACCCCCCTAACAGCCCCTGTGCTCTAATAGGGTATAATAGCCACCCATCCCTAGCAGGGGCTTTCACAGTCTGTCCCCTAAATTATATTTTTACGAATCCTTTTCAATTTAAACAAAAAAATCGAATTAGCGAAATCCAGAGCTAATGTGAAAATCCCTTTCCATCGTCAATTTGAATTTATTTAAAAAATAAATGATTAATATAGAAAAATATAACTATTCGGAATCGTACATTAGCGTGATTATCTTTAAATATTTTTACTTTATGAACGTTAAATATTTTTTTTTATCAATTGCTTATAGTTTTTTATCTTATAACTATACAAATATCAGTATGATAACATCCTGTATGATATTTTTTATGATATCACATAGTTATTTCTAGAACAAAGATATAATGAGGTTATTTTTAGAAACTTGCATTTCAGTTAGAAACATCAACAAAAACAAGACAAATAGAGGTTATAAGATAAATATAATACATACTAAGTATATTGTATGAAAAAAATATCTTACTCGTTTGTGAGAATTGATAATTGTCTCGACATAGCCTCGACAATTATCAATTCTTCCAACCTTGTTAGATATTTTTTTTATACAAAACAGTAAGTACGTACTATATATATACCACAAGGAAAACAAGAGGCCCAAGAGGGCCTGTAGCGCTCCACTGGTACTATGCTTATATACAATCTATTTATAAGTAGATAATCATCAATTTTACTAGAAGGTCCTTTTTGAAACAACAATTGAAATGGATATTTCCAAGCAGCTAAGATGAGCCAAAAGTCATATGATGAGCAATATTTTATTTCACAAAAATCTGTCAATTAAGGTAGTGGACCCGTAATAGTTCCGCGATGTTTCGGCAATCATGAACTTTCACAATGTTGACCGAGGTTTCCTAATGAAAATCATTAGGAAACCTCGGTTAACACTGTTAAAGTTCATTACACCTGAAACGTTGTGGAACTATTACGGGTCCACCACCTTAATGCACATGTTGTGATAACAAGAAATGTTTCATCACAAAAGCCCCCTTTTGCATAACGCAGCATCATATCTCCCAAAAGCAAGGCGAGTTGATAGAGCATGTCCTATGAATCATTCTAATTGACTTCGATTCAACTCTTACCCGTAGATTGTGAGAAAAAGACTTTTTTTAATATTTCATCATTTGGACCTTTCTCAGCGATTCAACACTGCGGTTTGGTTAAATTCTGATCAGTAGTTTCGGAGAAGATCATTTTTCTTATTTCATCATATGGGTCCATTTCAGATGACGCGAAAGCTTGTAGAGCCCAAGTTATTGACTCAATCAGACATTAATAATGAAATCTGGAGGTGCATATCCTAAGAATCATTCCTGAGAAGTTTGGAGTGTCAGAGAAGAAGATTTTTTTTTATATTTCATCATATAGGACCATTTTCCGCGAAGCAACAGCCTGAAGAACCAATATAATCAACCCGATCAGAAAGAGCATGTCGTAAGCACCACACCTGTGAAGTTTGAATGAACTAGGATCAGTAGCTCTAGTGCAGAAGATATTTTTTTTTCACCACATGGGCCCTTTTTTCGGTGACGCGATGGCCCGTATCACCCATGTTATCAGCTCATTCAGGATTTAATGAAGAAATCTGAAAGATTATGTATCAAGGATGATTCCTGTGAAATGGTTGAATTCTGTCCAGAAGTTTCAGAGAAGAATATGTTTACAGAAAAAGTTATCGGACAGACACACGAACAAACGACGGACACCAGGCCATGACAATAGCTACACTTGACTTTATCCTTTCGAATCTATGTATATAGAGACTGTTAGATAATGAATCGAAAACGAAAAATGAACACTCAACTCAAACAAGACCATTCAAATCACTCGCTCTGCGCTCCAAGTATTCATGCTAAACACTCGCCCCAATCACTCAAAAACGCGACGAAATTGTTCAAAAACGCTTCAAACTCGTTCAATTACATGTTTTTATTGACTGGTGTTGAATTTTAGGCGTCTGCTTGTTTCTGTGAAGACACACAATTAGAAAAGTATGTTGATTTTATTAAAAGGGGGTTTAATTTTATGATTAATTTCGTCCAATTGGCCAAAATTATCGCAGATGTTTTACCTCCCTTGAAAATTATTATGAACTAGCTCATCTCTCATATTCAATTTCTTTCCAAAATGATTCCGAAATAATTCAACTTGTTATTGGAAGAATTTTTTTTCTTTAACAAAAAACATTTCGGATCGTGGTTTTTTTTTTTTTTTTTTTTTGGGGGGGGGGGGGGATTTAAGTAAGTTTTTTTCTGAATGGGTTGAATGGAGCGCTGAGCGAACGATTATGAATGATTTTGATCGAGGTGAATGTCAATCTCACGATGTTACACACTGTAACTCCACTCTTTCATTTAAATGGTATTTTCGTCACATAAGCGGTTGTAGGTAAGCCACTGAATCTCGACTGATAAATCCAAGTTTGGAAGACCCCAATGAAGGGTTATGCGATGTTTTCAAAAGGTGTTAAAAGAACAGCTGATTCGGGGACATTTAACTGGGTGGGGTCGTAAATAATTCGCCTTTTAAATCTAATTGTCTCGCACACAATGATCCCCTCATATCGGGTTGCTTCGAGCTAAAACCCTTTATTTTAGACCTCACGATTGATCGTTTGGATAAAAGAAGCACCCACCTCAAAATGTCGTTTTTTATGCATTGATTGATTGATTGAATATAATTTTACGCCACTTTCATCAATTTTAAGAAATTTCGCGATGACTGGAGCACCTAACAAGGGATTCTCGGTATTTCTCTCACCAGTACTACCACCACATTCTTTCCTAGCCTCCTGCTGTTACCTCACATAGGTCTACGATTGTGAACCCATTGGTGATAGACAAATAGTCGGAAAGAATGAGTGCCACCGTCGGGGATCGAACACATTTTTTATGCTATCCAGCGCTACAGATAGTGGGGAATATTTTGGATTTCAGATAAAATTATTTTGATAATTATTGCACAATTTTATGTTATTGGTACTCATTTGAATATTCTCGTCAAGACGATTCAAATGAAAACCAACAAAATATGGGTACTTTGAGAAATAAAGATTTTAGACTAGCTTTAACCCCTATTATCTGTTCCTCTGCGATAAAAAAAAAAATACGTATGTCACCCGCCATGTTAGATCATTTGGGAAGTCCGTAAATGTCTATTTTTCCCTTATTTTTAAGACTTCGGAATCTAGAATAGTTACATGTATTTGACACTCCTGTATATTTATTAATTTTCGAAATTCGGTCTCTGCTGGACTTCTGTTTATTCCGTTTTCAAACGTTTATTTTACGGACTTCCAATGTGGCCCTTTTTTGCGTGACTGGTCAAATACCAAACGGTTGAAGCAAAAATTTAGCACTGCTATTGCAAATACATGAACGTACAGCCCTGTTGGCCAAACCTGTGCACTTATGAAAGTCAAGCACAACATATGGATGATCACAAAAGATCGATTCACGACTGAGTTCATTTACTATTTTGGCTCTGTAAAGACGTTTTGTCAAGAACTTTATGTGACTAAAATTACTTAATCCAGTGATGAACAGAGAAAGACAGTGAGAGAGAGAGAGAGAAAGAGAGAGAGAGAGAGAAAGAGTTAAAGAGAGAGAGAAAGAGAGAGAGAGAAAGTAAGAGAGGGAGACAAAGAGAGAGAGAGAGAGAGAGAGAGATATAAAGGGAGACAAAGAGAGAGAGAAAGAGAGAGAGAAAGAGAGAGAGAGAGCGCGCGCGCGAGAGAGAGAGACAGTGAGAGAGAGAGAGAGAGAGAGAGGGGGACAGAGAGAGCGAGAGACAGGGAGAGAGAGAGACAGACAGAGAGAGAGAGAGAAAGAGAGAAAGAGAGAGAGAGAAAGAGAGAGAGAGCGAGAGAGAGATAGGGAGACAGAGACGGAGAGAGAGAGTGGGAGAGACAGAGAGATAGATAGATAGAGAGAGAGAGAGAGAGAGAGAGAGAGAGAGAGAGAGAGAGGGGGGAGGGACAGGCAGAGAGAGTGTGAGCGAGCGCGCGCGAGAGAGAGGGACAGGCAGAGAGAGAGAGAGAGACAGACAGAGAGAGAGTGATATACAGAGACAAAGATAAAGAGAGATAAAGGGAGACAAAGAGAGAGAGAGAGACAGAGAGAGAGAGACAGAGAGAGAGAGAGAGAGAGAGAAAGAGAGAGAGAGAGACAGAGAGAGAGAGAGAGAGAGAGAAAGAGAGAGAGAGCGAGAGAGAGAGAGAAAGAGACACAGAGAGGCAGAGAGAGAGAGAGCGAGAGAAAGAGACAGAGAGACAGAGAGAAAGAGACAGAGACAGAGAGAGAGAGAGAGACAGAGAGACAGAGAGAGAGAGAGAGACAGAGAGAGAGAGACAAACAGACAGAGAGACAGACAGACAGAGAGAAAGAGAGACAGAGAGAGCGAGAGAGAGAGAGAGCGAGAGAGAGTTAAATATGGTATAACCATTCTTTCAAATTTTAGATAATGGAACCAGTTCAGAGAGAGAGAGAGAGAGAGAGAGAGAGAGAGAGAAAGAAAGAGAGAGAGAGAGAGCGAACGAAAGAGAGAGAGAGAGAGAGAGCGAGAGAGAGAGAGACAGACAGTGAGAGAGAAAGAGAGGGGGACAGAGAGCGAGCGAGAGAGAGAGACTGAGAGAGAGAGACAGAGAGAGAGAAAGAGAGAAAGAGAGAGAGAGAGAAAGAGAGGGAGAGGGAGAGAGAGAGAGAGAGCGAGAGAGAGAAAGCGAGAGAGAGATAGGGAGACAGAGACAGAGAGAGAGAGAGCGTGGGACAGACAGAGAGATAGATAGAGAGAGAGGGACAGGCAGATAGAGAGAGACAGACAGAGAGAGAGAGATATATAGGGAGACAAAGAGAGAGAGAGAGAGAGACAGAGAGAGAGATATAGGGAGACAAAGAGAGAGAGAGAGAGAGAGAGAGAGAGAGAGAGCGAGAGAGAGAGAAAAAGAGAGACAGAGAGAGAGACACAGAGAGAGACACAGAGAGAGACACAGAGAGAGACACAGAGAGAGACAGAGAGAGCGAGAGAAAAAGAGAGAGACAAACAGACAGAGAGACAGACAGACAGAGAGAATGAGAGAGAGTGAGAGAGAGAGTGAGAGAGAGAGTTAAATATGGTATAACCATTCTTTCAAACTTTAGATAATGGAACCAGTTAAATTTTAAAAAAAAATAAGTGGTCGTTATTTTTGTTATCGAGTATATTCATTAAATGCACCTGTATTTATATCCAATTATGTTACGGGAGTCAAGTTCTTGTTTTATTTTTGGTATAAGAGAAGACGCATATGTTTTGGGGAAAAGATAGCTTGATAGGAAGCTCTCCGAATCAAGATTGTCGCAAGACAGATTATACGAAATGTAAAAACATGGCATTTTAGTAGCTAGACCCATCTCTACAAATCACAGTAAAACGACTCGGGTCTTCCAAGGTCTTGAAAGTTTACATTGTCCATCTGGGGATCATACTAGGTCCGAGAATTCAATTAATAAGATTAATTGAAATTAGAGACATGGAAAGATCTAAGAAATGACGTATCGATGTTTCAATCGGGTTTATACATCACAGACCTTATTACAATACTAACTATAGTCCTTGTGTTGCAATTTATAAAAGAGGTGTTTTTTTCTCGTTTCTTTTTTTTCTCTCCTTCTTTCGTTTTAATTCTGACAAAACAAGGAAAACAAAAATCAAAGAAATATGTTTGATGTTTTTTCCTAAACTTGGATATATTTTCATATGGTTTATATTTATACAAGATTTATATTTGATGACCAAAAGATCAGCTGTAGGAAAAAATACAAAGACAAACATACATAATTTAATTGGCAATTAATCTACAAGGTTATGATTTAATGGCTTTATTTTTAGGATAGATTAAAACAAGTTGTTCAATAAAATTATAAAATAACTCGTATCGTATTCGGGTCTAAAATACTAGTAAATGATTTACAATGAACGTTTGGCAGCTTTTTATCTGTTGTCATATCTTTCAAGAATTATGAATTTTGTTTAGCTTTTGTGAGATATGAGTCTGGTCGAAATTCTTTTTATTTGTTCTAATAAAATCTCAAAATATTCAAACCAGTAATACTATTCCTTTTGAAAGTGACAGATATTTTCACTTTAATCAACACTTATTTATCATATGCTCATAAAATGAAGGTCAACCCCGAAGATAGAAAAGTGACCGTAAATATTTTACCGAGCGGTTATTTCTACATCAACAACTAATAGTACTGCTACTTTTGGTTCTACCATTAAGTCAACATACAAAAAAGAAGTGATGTGATTAATGGTGTGACTCCTTTTTGGTATGTTGACATTTTTGTAACAACGAAAATGTTATAAATTAGACCGATGAATTTATTTGTTACATATATAATACATACTTACTGTTTTGTATGAAAAAAAAAATATCTAACGAGGTGTGGAGAGTTTTTAATTGTCGAGGCTTTGCCGAGACAATTATCAATTCTCTCAACCGAGTTAGATATTTTAATACAATATACTAAGTACGTATTATATTTAACTTATAACCTCTATTTGTCTTGTTTTCGTCGATGTTTCTAACAGAAATGCAAGTTTCTAAAAATAACCTCATTATATCATTATTCCAAAAATAACTATGTGATATCATAAAAAATATCATACGGGATGTTATCACACGGATATAGTAATAAAATAAATTGAAATACTACAAAGACAATGATAAACGAATCTACTTTTGTCTCATGTTTGTGGTGAGTTGGTGACTTTGTAAGAAGTTTAGTACCAAATACGTTGTAACGGATCTTCAGGAATCATTAATGCTAGATCACGATTCCTTTACAAAGACCAAATGTATCGAGAAAACAATTTTCGGCTGCAGCCAATATGTGTCGGCGTGAGTGCCGGGTGAGGGGTTAAGTGAAATGTCAGGGAGATCCATAAAATTCACACTCCAACATCTGACCCCCGACCCCTGATCGTCTGTTTCATTATTGACCAGTAGCGGGCCGAAGTCTTTCATCATAACTCCGATAACAGTTTCGGTGTCCGTATTATGACGCCTGGGTCCTCCTTTGAGTGTGAATTGACTCCTCAATTTTCTCACCAGGGCGTGCTATATTCTTGTTATCTAATACAGATCATTAGCAATAAACATGCTGTGCTAGACCATGCCCTGAGGTCCAAACTGTTTACAAATTATTCTCCCCTTTACACGCAAATAACAATTTGCGACGTTCTGTCATATTGAACGCAGGGCATATACAAAGTGTTTTTTCCGCTAAAATATGAGCCTATGTGTGAGATTTTCAACAATTTCAAATATGCGCAAAGCAAACACTCTGACCAGCCTGTGCATCCGCACAGTCTGACCAAAGTCTTCACTATGAATTTTGTAGATAGATAGGGTCTCAAAGTATCTGTAGACCATCAGGAAACTTTACATTCACACGTTTTTTTTTTGCCCTCTCCGATACTCAGTGTTTGTATCCAACGAACATTTCAAATTGTTGGAAATGTCATGCACAGGCTCAAAAGTGCCATCCTGGAATGTCTCAATAATTTTTTTTAACAAAGTATTCGGAATGAGTACATTTCAAATAGATTTTTCTAAATAAAAACATTAACGCATTAAATCATTATTCAACATCAAGGATTGTTACCACACTCGGAAAAAATGATCATAGCCGACATTCCCAGTAAAGGTTACTTAAGAAATACCACAATACCGAAATAAATATTCACGCATTCTTCTACTTTCTGAAAAAAATAAAGACGTGATTCCTTAGATCGGCTCGACGACAGAGCGAAAAAACGCGAGCCAAGGAAAACCATCTGAGCATCTCTGGTGCAGGCCAACTAGATTATGCTGCATACAAAATATCGTTATTTACACCTATTGATTTAACCCTTTCCCTGTTTAACAAAATTTTAGACCTGTCCAAATTCAAAGGTTTTGTAAATTATATCTTAAAGTGAATTTAAATTAAAAAAAAATAACCATTCAGTAGGATAGAAAATAGGATGGAAAAAGAAGAAAATGCTTGTCAGAAGCAATTTCTTCTTTTTTCACAACGTTTTCTCAATCATAAAAACACAGGCACGTAAAAATCAGGGATTAAACAGGAAACGTTAAAAGAAGAAAACATATGAAACAAAACGTGTCTGGTTCCAGTACGGAGTTATCCGGAGGCAGTATTTTAAAGACCATTAAATGAAAGATAGATTGACACTTCTAGAATCAGAAAAAGGCCAAAGTACAAAAAGTTTCGACTCTTGTCAGTCTACGCAGATGATCTTTCAGGTTACTTTTCAGTGTAATACTAGTAAAAAATTGAAAAAAAATCTCAAGCGCCTCTTTGTCCTGAAACGATTACAAAATTAAAGGTGGTTAAATTGTGTATTTTTCAAAATCATTGTTAGAATTACCGACAATAGATGCAAAAAAAGAGTTTTTTATCGCAGAGCCATCCGATGGAAAAATACTGACATTTGCTATGTGTCTCGATTTTGATCTAATCAATACTTACTTTTTTTAAAATTATTTCATGAAAATAAATAAACATTTCAATAATGTGAAGTATGAAATAGAAAAGATGTAAGATCGAACCTGATTTAAAAGGTAATATAGGATATTATTCATGTATGGTATTTGTCAAAATTATAAGATCAATGTAAGAAAGTTATTGGTATACCAAATCAAGCGTTAGATACGTACCACGTAAATGACGTAATCCCGTTAAGAGATATTCTAGGAATATTTTTGGTAGATCACATTTAATAAATACCATCCATATTTTGGAAGCTTTTCACCAAAATTTCTAAACTTCTCTTTTCAATAGACAGTAAAGAAATAAATAGACTCAGTAGAAATGATACAATTTCCAGGATCTTATTAGATTCTACAACGCAATTAATCAGGATATTAATTAATTAGGGACGTCGGGTTATTTTGCAAATAGAGGAAAAAAATGGCAGAGCAATGCTATCATGTTTTCGATCTTTTTCATCATTTGACCTGATATAAGCTAATTGAATTTCTCCCCTCTCTCCCTGGTTTCTGGGAAAAATTGGCGAAGAAATATTACAAATTAAATCGTCCCGAATTTAACGTCATAATCTTAATGATTGGGACCGTTGCTTTTCATCAAATCATCCGGAATAAAAATTCCCGGAATCTCACACGGTGCTCTCGTCTTACCGTTCTCTAACTTTTATGTGGAGTATTACATTTACTATGTTAGATTTGTACATCGGCTTATTAGTAGCGATAAACGTTTCAAATAATTATCCTTATGTAATAAAAGCTTTGCCTTTTAACTGATAAGAATTGGCTTATAAGAAATAGATAAAGTCTGAACTAATACCGCTGATATATATTAGATTGTTCAATTGTAGATTAATAAAAGAAAGATGTCCTTTTATAGAGACCAACATATTATGCAATCATCAGATAAAGATTTGACAGCAGACCGTAACAAAGGAACGCATGGGGGATAATTGTTTGTTTCAAAATAAGATTTTTTTCACTGAGTCAACAACCAAATGTACGTTTTCATGAGTTGTGAGGCCAAGAGATTGTTTGATCTTACATGTAAAACAAACGATTCTTATTTCGCCTTAATGCAAAAATAAGGCAATACGTGAAATTCTTAGGATGCTTAATTAAAAAAGCGCGTCATTTTTCACGTTATAACATGGCACCGTGGTGAAATCATTTTTATTATGGGCCCGCTTAAATGGCGTTCAAAAAGATGAATAAAAAAACAGGATGTAATATTAGGGAATTTCAATTGTCCAGTTGTTAAATACCTAAGTGATGATATACCGTGGTATCTCAATAAAAGCACTGAAGAAAGTATGGAGTCAAACGGGTTTTATTTGAATTCATATCCCATATAGTTTCTGGTTATAATCGTCATCATCATGTCTTTTTAAATGTTTTTAATATCCGTCGAATTTATTGGCAAATGTCTCTGTTAACTTACTACTACACCGTCTCCGTATTTCGCCAATATCTCAAAACAGAACAGTCAGAAGAAAGTGTTGTAATTATGTCTGGGCTCATTGAGCGATTTCAATTGATGTTCTGTGATATTCAGGCTGTCATAATACGGTGGCGCTATTTGACAAACGGTCCTGGGGGACGTGATTTAATTCATCAAATATTTTGGAGTGACCTGTGTTATGTATTGCAGCCATTTCAAGCGTACGCGAGATGATTAATTCGGATCCAAATTGATTTCGATTTTATGCATCTTGTAATTTTATTATCCTTTTTCTATATTTTTTTTCAAATCTTTACTTTGTGGTTATAGACATAGGGACGCTAGACTTTTTAACAAATATACCAATCGTAGATATTGTATGTAAAAAAAGCAAATTGTCGATTAGCGACCAAAGTGTGGTATCGTTAAAAACATCGTGTAACTGACAATTTGAATGACTTTTGGGTGATTATTGGATTATATTGAATGAGTGCTAGCGAGTTCTGAATGAAATTTAAGCAAGAAAATATAATATCGCTAATTTAATGATATCATTTACCCCACTTAAATAAAAGCTACGTACCTATCCACCATTGCCTCTTGACGGACTGATGCGGCACTTTGAAATCTCCTAAGGGTGTAAATATATAATACATACTTAGTGTATTATATGAAAAAAAAATATCTAACGAGGTTGGGAGAATTGAAAATTGTCGAGGCTCTGCCGAGACAATGATCAATTCTCACAATCGAGTTTGATATTTTTTTCATACAATACACTAAGTACGTATTATATTTATCTTATAACCTCTATTTGTCTTGTTTTCGTCGATATTTCTAACTGAAATGCAAGTTTCTAAAAATAACTGAATTATATCATTGTTCTAAAAATAACTATGTGATATCATAAAAATATCATACGGGGTGTTATCATACGGATATTTGTATAGTTAGAAGATAAAAAGTAAGTATATAAAATCAAGGAAATTGACATATCTTAACATCTTAAGAAAATTGGTCAGAATTTTTTTTTGGTTTATTTTCGTGGGTTTATTCATTATAAAAAGTTCGCATAAAAAGTATGAAAACACGTCACACTCCATGAAAAAAAAAAAAAAATATATATATATATATATTTGCACCATTTGCGCGTGGGGTAGCTAAAATTTTACTAAATCATGATTTAAATTTTATGAATATCCAACTAGCAGAATGGTGAGTCCATTATTTTCAAAATCATATTACAATCTTTACTTTGTGAATTTAGCCCATAAAACGAGACTGCTTCAAAAGTCACAAAAATTTACCACGCCGTCTCATTTTAGTGACCCTCTATGATGAGTGGTTCAAGATTGATCGAGTATTTCGAAGTCATTGATAGAAAATAAAATACAAACTGGTATAATTAGAGTACGACATTCTCCTCGGTTTCTAAAAGTTTATAACAGGGCCAACAATACCGGTTCTTTTATCTTAGTTTTTGGCCTGGTTTAGCAGGCCATAGGAAACAACCCTGTATCCTAGAAATTGCCAAGGAAAAAGATAATCGAGCCGAAACCGACAACGTGTGTACTACGTAGCTTTTCTTTGTGCTCTCGCCCGCGCAAAAAAGGTCTAGTATACGTCACCAACTTGTGTTCAACGCAGTGCTTGTATACCACTTATCTGTGCTAAAATCAAAGTACTGATAGTACTAAAGGCAAGGGAACTTAATAGACGAAACAACACACGAGATCAATTTTCTGGATTATAACCTTGATTATTCACCTTGTCCTTATCATGTAAACCATGAGCTTAATTTGATATATATCTAGGTTAGAAATAAAAAAAAATAATGAGGTACGAGTATAGGGTGGACCATATTGTGGGAAAAAGAGAAATTGACCATTTCAATTTTTTTGTGTTCCCACAGTAAAATATAACTTCTTTATGGAATTCAATTCAATGTAAAAGAAAGAGCCGACGAGCTCGCGCCCCTAGAAAAACAGCATTACTGCTATTGTTAGACGGAAGGATCTAATGGATAAATTGACTGAATGGTAGAAAACCAATCAACTCAACTCAAATTATAAAAACGCGAGTTGCGCCTGTCTGCAAAGCGGTATAGGGCGTAGTAATCTATACCTTGGGAATTAGTTGTTTTTGGCGGACTCAGCGCTATACAGTGAGCATACCGTTCGACATTTTCCCTTCGAAGTGATATCGGAATGTGGCTTACGATCCCTATAAGTAAATGGAACCCCTGGTTTCCCTCGCCTAAAAAGCCTCGCAAAACAGATTAAAAAATAGAGTGCATGCCTTGAAATGTCACCTTGTCTCTTTATAAACCAGGCCTTCAGCGCTTTTAGCGCTTTGATTCAATAATTCGAATTATATTGCTTTGTTTAATTTTTCGTAATTACAGATATTCAACGTACCAAAACATTTGATACGCCACTGAACATGATAGTTATTCACATTTTTGATCGCTTTGATTAAATTGAATCAGATTATGGCATATGATTATTTCAAATGAAACGCGTATGTTTGCTATTCGCTTTACGTTGAAAAAAAAAACGTTAAATAACGTTACGCTAAATATAGCCTGAGCTTGCTGCGACATCTCTAAATGAGCGATTTAAAATTGTTTTGATCGAGATGAATATCTTACGATCGTTAATTCTTTGTTTTCTCAAATGTCCGAATGTCAGCGTCGTGTCCGGCAAACGTATTTCTATCGGTGACCCGTCGTTTAAGGGCAAAAACTTTCATTTAGACTCTCTTTTCCTCAGAAATAATTGCCCTGCGTTCAGGATGAGAAAAGAAAGGAAAAACCGATACAAACTGTTTGCCAAATTTTACACTGCCTTGCACATGCACCTGCCTACCTGCAAACAATTTCCACCGTTTTTTCTTCCTGAACGCAGCACTGGTCAGAACTCAATCATTTTTTTCTGTTTAATCATATAGATGCCTTTTTAATACAGAACACTCATTCGGAACACCACTCGGCCAATCTCACGATCAACCTCGGATGTACATAGACGGACTATTTTTAAAAAGTACGGTAAAACCTTGGAAAAACTCGATGACGTCAGTTAATATGGCGTTAGCCCTCGAAACTGTGAGTGAAAACATTAGACGTCGCCAACGCTACTCGTTTAATTCACTGACGTGAAACCATCGTATCCTTACTTAAATATCTTTAGATTCTTAAATATCGGCTGAAAAAATTCTTAATTTTTGAGAATGATTCGTCATTCTCAAAAATTAAGATTTCTCAGCTGTTATGTACTGTAAAAGATATAAATCTACAGTGCTAGTTCTTCTTACACTGTTTCCGCCTTACAAAATGCACGATTTTGTTACATATCCATCCGCCTTACATACATCCGAGGTCTGTTGCAGTTTACGGAAATGGCCGAGTGATGTTCCGAATGACAGAACACTGTCACGTGTCCAAGATGAGCATGTTCACCACACTTTTAAGAAATGATGCCCTACTTTGCACGTTTAATTACGTGTTAAGTAAGGGTGAATTTCTAAAATGTTAGAAAACGTTTTTGCACCCCAAACACAGAGCCGGTGGCAAATGTTTGAAGAAACCATTTCAAAATTATTATCTGTAACAGTAAGCAATGTTAAAAAGGTGAATGATTTTTGAATGATATTGAAATTAAATAGAATGAATCCTATGAGTGAGTATTTGAATGAAATTAAAGGGAGGTGATTCATTATTGCTAACTTCCTATTTCTTCAAGAACCAATGATCTGCCTACAATTTCCATTATGTCAGTGAAATGGCGATCTTTATTCTATTTATATTTACACGTCTATTTTTAATGCAGTTGATAATAATAAACATTTTTTGTCATTTTGGAGCGTTTAAATGGTTTGAATGGGTGTTTGGAATGACTGAATGGAAATCTGAGCTCTGTCAATTTCACGATGTTACTTACCGTACTCGATTTGTTTGAGACAAGCTGGTCTTGTCTAGAATATATATGAAGGATCGCTCAATACCGTTCTAAACTTGGCTTAGATCAGTTTCATACGAAATATCCATTCGGAACATCACCCGGCCATTTCCGTAAACTACAACATAGCTCGGATGTATGTAAGGCGGATGGGTATGTAACAAAATTGTACACTTTGTTAGGCGGAAACAGTGTAAGAAAAACTAGCGAACCGGCGCTATCTTTAGATTGAAATTTTTTTTACAGTAAATAACGGCTGAAAAATCTTAATTTTTGAGAATGACAATCATTCTCAAAATAAAGATTTTTAGCCGTTATTGAAGAATCTAAAGTTATTTATATAAGGATACGATGGTTTCACGTCAGTGACTTCAAACGAGTAGCGTTGGCGACGTCGAACGTTTTCACTCAAAGTTTCGAGGGCTAACGCTATTTCAAATGACGTCCTCGAGTTTGTCCAAGGTTTTCCCGTATTTTTTGAAAATAGCCCTTTTATGTACATCCGTGGTTGATCGTGAGATTGGCCGAGTGGTGTTCCGAATGACGAAATATCAAGACATCCTTCATATTTCCTACTGCCTCATTTTATCATTATTTTACATTTTTTCTGGCATCAAGACAAAATTGCAAAATGTCATTTTTTCAATTCTAATTCGCCTATAACGCCCATAGTTTCGTTTTTTTATCGTCGCTAACGAAGCATAATGATTGATCAATGAGACGATTCTGCTGAGTTTTAACAGCTTAGGGTAAATGGAAAATGCGCAATCACATACAGATTCAATCTAAGTTATGTTTAAAATTTGTAAACAAAATGTTTACTAGGCGACAAATCAAAAAGTTTATTAGGCGACCAGTCTCTTTAACGACCGCTTTTTGGTCGGTTAATACACGTTTAACTGAATATTATGCATAATTTGATTAGTTGGTGTTAATCAAGAAGCGTTGATTGGTCCGCGCGAAGAAAACAAATCTATAAATAGAAAAGTATGGAGGGATGAAATAAGGTATCGCTATCCGCATTCATCTCAAGCCCAATCAAGGTAATTCCGAAATCATTCCCAAAAAAACCTTTCACATAGCCAAATTGCAAATTGCTATTCATTGTGCATTTTTGTAACATTTTCTATTTCCGGATCGCGACTATTCCGTAAAATGGAGAGCGGAAAATCGGGCCTAGATTGTAAAACGAAGTATAATAATGCTGGGAAATAACAATCCCTATCAGCCACTGTGTTCGTAATTGCGGTCAAACAGTTACAACTGTAATGGACCGTAAACCCCGTTTTGACATGAGATACGACCAGAGTGATCTGGTTATACTCAAACACATCGATCCTTTAATGTTTTTTTATGATTATCTCTCCATCAAAAAAAAAAAAAAAAATATGCCTCCATGAACTACATTTTTAGTTATTTTGTATGTTTTCCAATTTCCATTTAAATGTCGTAAAATTGTTATATGATTCATAGATTAATTTATAAAATGTAAGGATTTATGAGGCTAAAAACCTGAAAAAATGCGGATTCATCATTCCTCCACGAAATGATTTTTTTTCATCTCTCAAACTTTTGATTATGAAAATATTTCATTTTCGCGTTGACGTGTCCATGAATAAAGTCTGATGGAGAAAGAAGTACATATGCAAAAAGTAAAATCCAAAGGCGGAACGCGAAAATGAAATTATATCCATCATAACACGATCACAATTCTGAGGTAAGTTTTATTACTCTTTTTTCGTGTGCTTTAAATAGTACAATTACATTTTTCTAGGTGTAAAATTAATAAATAAGTATTAATAAGTATTAAATTGATGTTTGAAGAATTTCACAGAAACGAAGCGCGTCATTTAGCACGTGGATTATATCATCGGACGTCAAAACCATCAACGTTCCATCTTTTTAAGATAACGTATTACGTCACAAATGGGCAGCGCTAACTGTGTACACAGTTAAACACATAATAACATATTAATTTTATTGCGTATAAAGTTTAATGTAATCCTTCTTTTTTCATATATGCGTTTTACCCAATCGTGATTTAATAGAGAATGATCATAGAGAACATGCAGACAACTTATTCATTATCCATTTTCTTTCTTCTAGAAAAGACAGTTTTTCTTCATTTTACCAAACTGCAACTTATTTGAAATTGGACTAGCCTAAAAAATATGTCATCTGATAATGGTTTAATGGTTTATAGATCTGGTTTTTGTCACGATGCGCACTCTGATTTTTGGACCTGACACCGAAACTTGATTCTGATTAGGAAAAATATGGGAACATTAATAGTGATTGATTGAATCGGTGCTTTTTACTTGACTTGGCGTAGAAAACCGCGATGGAATAGTTTATCGTGGTTCTTTTACTCGAGAACAAAGAAAAGATCTTCAGTTCAGTACAGGCCTGCGATCAAGATCATTCGGAACACCAATCGGCCAATCACACGATCAATCTCGGATGTTTATAGACGGACTATTTTTAAAATTACGTGAAACCCTTGGAAAACTCGATGACGTCAGTTAAAATGGCGTTAGCCCTCAAAACTTTGAGTGAAAACATTCGACGTCGCTAACGCTACTCGCTCAAGTCACTGACGTGATACCATCGTATCCTAGCATAAATATCTTAAGATTCTGAAATAACTGCTTAAACAATCTTAATTTTTGAGATTGAAACGTCATTCTCAAAAATTAAGATTTTTCAGTCGTTATTTACTGTAAAAGATATATATCTAAAGGTGGCGCCGGTTGTTTCCGCGCTAGTTTTTCTGACACTGTTTCCACCGAACAAAATGCACAATTTTGTTACAAACCCATCCTCCTTATATACATCCGATGTCTAATGCAGTTTACGGAAATGGCCGAGGGATGTTCCGAATGCGATCAAGATGACAAAAATAGTGCCAATTTTTTGCAATGAATACCCAGCTTTGCAGGCAGGTGCAGGGGCATGATTTGCAAACAATTTGTACTATTATGCCATCCTGAACGCAGGGCAGATTCTATTTACGAAAGGAAGCATTAAAGTATACATATTATCAAATAAGTCTGTGCATGACATTTTTAACAATTTCATCTGCGCGTGACCAATCAAGACGGATCAGAGAGGCAGATGCCTATTAAAGATCTCGATACCAAGTAAGACCAGGTAAGTAAGACATGAATTTAGCAGCCCGCACAGCTAACCCTATGTCAAAATTGTTCTTTTATGTTGAACAAGAAAATACTTTTGTTAGAGTTCTTCACAATCCTCTTAAATCCAATTTCATATAAACAAGTGCTGTCTTCTGTTCGGGGACAAGGGAGCTATTTTCAATTTCTAGTAGTGACCTTGTCGCATTTAATTCCCTTTGAAAACAAAAACTGTAAAGAAGAGTCCGGCAGCCAGACAAACAGCCCTGCGTTAAGGCGCCAATAGCTTGCAAATTATGCCCCGCTTTGCACGCAAGTGCACGTGCAAAACAGGGTAAAATTGGCTGTTTGCACTATTTTGTCATCCTGAACCCAGGACTGGTCTTCGGGGTGATTAACAATCATTATTGAGCGCGTAGTTAAGAATCTGATCAGACTGTGCTGCTGCATAGTCTGATCCGAGTCTTAACTCCATGCACATGTTCAGTTGTTGGAAATGGCGCACACAGGTCCAAGAATCGTATTCTACGTTGCATTTGATCATCTGAGAATAACAAATATTATTACTTCTAGCCCGCCTAGGCCTACTACGCCGGTCGACCTGGGTCGACAGTTTTTCGGTGATAGGTACAGTATGGTCAAGTTAACCAGGGGTGAAATATTGTTAATTTCTGTTTAATCATCGTCGCAACTTTATAGCAATTGCCAATATGAGCGACATTCCCAGAAGACAGTTGCCATGGAGCATGGAGCAAAGACGCTAGAAACATTGCTGTTGAGTTCCTCCATAGTTCTTTAACGTGCTCGATGGTAAAGCAACGTTACACGATGCTCCGGTTTGACGTCTCATCCGAAAAACAATAGCATGTAGTAAGTTAGTATGCCAACCCGTAAATCAAACAAATGATATCAGACTCCGAGTTTTTGAGTAAGGCGCTCTACCGACTGAGCAAGTTCAATTCGGACTACTTTGATCAACTTGGTTAGATCCTTGAAGCCAATTTAAGTTAATGACTTGCTACTGTTAATTACACTGTGAAATTGACATTCATCTCAATCAAAACCATTCTAAATCGCTCACTCAGCGCTTCATTCATTCATTCAAATCACTCATACAAACCCCAAACGCTCCAAAATGCCTAAAATGATAAGACCCACAACAACATTCAAAAAATTTCAGTTTATATGATCCATGATTTCACTAACATAGTTAATTTTTGTGAGCGAATGATGGGTTCGTGAAGAAAGCTATAAATAGAACCTGTATACATATTTTATTAAAGGGAGGTAATAAATATCGCTATTTTGTTCATACTGAACAAAAATAGCGACATTGGTTTACCTTCCTTGGATTTAAATCAAAACTCGCTCCACATACTCAATCAATTTCAGTCCAAAAGCATTCAAAAATTATTCATCTTGCCAATTTCACGATGTTCTTAACTGTATTCAATATCATTCCAAATCTAATCTTAAATCGCTTTACTCGTCAACTTCACGATGATTCGTACTTTACAGTTGCGTTATTTCTCCGTAACGTACATGTTTAATAGCCATTTATTAAGCTTTTCTTGTCGTGCTATCTATAAGAATATCAATTTCAGAGTGTGAATTGGCACCTTATGGGGCAATTGAAGATATTTTTGCTACGTTTAACATCACGTTTATTTTCAAGAAAATATCAGATTTCAATTAAACTTCTTTTTCGCATTTAAGAGATCTTAATTCTCTCTTATGAATCTCGTCTACTAAGAATTTGATTATGATCATCTTAATTTTACTTTTAAATTAGTTTCAACTAAAGAATAATATGTATTTTTTTCCTAAAAAAGAATCCGCTATATTGTATAGAATAAGATGAGTATAGAATTTACCGATTTACCTAAACTACGATGATTAGAATATAAAGTAAGCTTATGATACAAACCTAAGAAGTTGAAGGGCTTTGGATATTTATATTTTGGAAAATTCATCAGTACTCACGCCGAATGCATGGGCCGAGAATCGAACACAGGACCCTTTGCCCAAGACGCCGACTCTCTACGTCTAGACCACGTACACCACCAATACATGTATATGAATTAATGGTGTATCTAGAAATAAGTATTTAGAAACTATTGGCAAGATTCTATGTAAGAGATTGGTAAAAGTTTTTTGGCTGAAGTTGTGGTTAATGTTTTAAATAAACGTGTCAAGGTTACTGCTACAAGGTCATTTTGACAGGGTCTCAAATGAAGGCCTGTCCTCATAAGAGGGTTGGTATTAAATGTTCATCCGAGGTTATTACAACAGCCCTTCCTTTTGTGTCATTTATACATGTATTGGATAAGAAACCATTTTAGAAATTTTAGAAAAAATCGACACAGTGGCGGAAATTTCGGAATACGTCGTTATATTTCGCTTTAACCGAACGTTTCTTGTTTCGTCCAATATGAACGATACTTAATCATTTCCCCGAATTTCACTCAAAGGTGACACATCGCCCTCATTCAATTTCTTCAGAAATTAATTCCGAAATCATTCATCTTGTTGATTGAAAGGACTTTACAAACTGTAAAGCCGAACGCATAAATACGTCAGACTGTTTACTCAGCAAAACGTGTTGTTGGTCTTGTTGCACTTTTAACGGTCAACTTTTGCTAGGTATAAAAAATTACGGTCTACTCCAGGAGAAAAGGAAAACATGCTTGGTTATGGCTCAAACAGCATGTTTCAATCTAATTAAGGTAATATTTCAACACCTGCTTCTCATCTTAAAACTTCATAGCTTTTTTCACCGAGAACATAATATTTGAGAGTGTTGGAATTCAAAGTAATTGTAAACGAAGATTTAGATGTTATTTAAGATTTTAAATGTATTTGTCACGGGAAAAAACCACCGCGGTGGTATGAATCAAAGGTCTGACAGTACTAATATTCGTCAAATGAACTAATGGACAAAAGTCTAGCCAAGTTTAACGAATAGGCAAATAATGCATTTTTACGAGACATAGAACATCAAAGACTGTAACATTGTTGTAAAGGGGACATATAAACCGTCCAATTTTCAGTATTTTTGTAAAACTGCGTTCTACGGCCCAAGAATAAAAAGTCGAGAAACAAACACATTAGAAGGTCTAATTACGACTCAGTCAAATCCAAGCTATAAAAAAAATTAATGAACAAACATTATGCATCCTTGTACACAGAATCCATCTTAGTAAAATTATCTTTCTTAAAAAAAGTTACGGGGTCAATATAACGTTGTTTCAACTGTTCTTACTATCGTAATTTAAAACGCATCCTGTTGAACCCTCAAGTTCCGAAAAAAGATGCCATGCTTCATAAATAAAGCCTCATTAATCAAATGCGTATTTGTTAATCCAAAATCGACAGAAAATATCTTTATTCCATGGTTTGCCAACAAATCTGCAAAAACATAAAACGCATGTCAAAATGAAAATAACGTTTCTGAAAAGCGATTCATTTTCTAATAAATGTATTAGTGTTTTTCTTTTGCATTATCAATACAGAAAGGCTCTCGAGGTTAAAACATCAAAAACGTCGTTGGGATTTGTGATCCAATGCCGGTGACAAGAGCCGCTAAGTTCGAAGCAAGGGTCGATATTGCTGAACATTATTTTCAAAAACATTATCTTTAAAATTAATAAGTTTATTGAGCAAAACATAACCGAACTTTTGTTTTGGGCGGGAGGCGTCAGCCTCGTTAGTGGCTTGAGGTCACCGACTCTTGAACGCATTCCAACTTATCAGAACTTTCAGTACTTTGATACATAATAGGGGTTAACGATACATCGAAATGCTCGTTTTAGATTTACCAAAATTAGCGATATTCTATTATCCAAACCATTAGTAAAAACAGTTAAAAATTTCGTGAAATTGACTGTCACTCCGATAAAAATCATTCTAAATTATTCACTCAACCATCCATTCAATCATTTATTCATTCAAACTATTCAAATACGCTCAAAATCGCTAAAAAGATAAGTTCAGCAACTACGTTCATATCAAATATAGCTAGAAAAAAAGTGATTTCACCGACAAAATTGATATTTTTAATGCCTGATTAGTTCTCGGTGAAATGGGAAGCTATGTATAGTTTTGTATGCATATCTTTCAAAGAAAGGGGGAGGTAATAAATATCGCTAATTTTGTTCATCCTGCACAATATTAGCAATTTTGTATTACTATCCTTTAAATTCACTCAAAACTCACTCCTCGTTCTCATTCAATTTCATTCAAAATCATTCTCAAATCAATCCCTCTGCCAATTTCACGATGTTCTTAACAGTGCGAATTCAAATTTGTCAATCTCACTTGTACTTCGAAATGGTTTCAAAATCAGTTACTTTGTCAAACATCGAAATCATCTTTACTGTTACCATGTGCTGTTGCAAAATGTTAATACAGTTAACGACATCTCGAAATTGACAATGTGAATGATTTTTTGGAATGATTTGTGCATGAAATTGAACAAGTGTCGAGGAGCGAGTTTTGAGTGAATTTAAAGGGAAGTAATCATATATCGCAAATTTTGTTCAGGATGAACAAAATTAACGATAATGATTACCCCCCTTTAATAAAAAAAATGCACACAAGTTCTATTCATAGCTTTCTATTTCTTCAAGAACCTATGGGGCGCTAACAATTTGAATTATGTCTGTGAAATCGCGAGTTTTCTCTATCAAAATGTATTTTGATTGATGTTGTTGATTCTATACTTTCAATGGGTTTGGGCGTTTTTGAATGGTTTGATTGAGTGTTTGGAATGAATGATTGGAGCGCTGAGTGAGCGATTTAGAATTGTTTTGAATGAGGCGAATGTCAATATCACGATGCAATTAGCTGCATTATGATTGTGACTCGTGCAGTTCAAGCAAAAAGTTTGAAATGGTCATATAGAGCTGGCTGTAGAACTCAGTGAATCAAGATAAAAAGTTAAAAATTTCAAAAAAGTCATTTCATCATTATCATCGAGGCTCAAAAGTCAATGTTGTTATAAGGACACGGTGAATATGTTGTTGATCAAGTTTTTTGATGAATGTCTATCTAGATTTCTTTTTATTTTGATACTTTAACGTTTCTATTATTTTTGCTCGATCGTTGTATCTGTCCTGTTCGCTTTTTGAAACGTCATTGGATTTCATTTTATAACGAAAGACATTGAGTCAGTATGCTGACAATCGTGAATTTAGTTTCTATAGAAATTGACAGTGCAATAAGTCCGATCACACAAAGGGGTGGGCAAGTCATTGGATTCAATTAAAGTAATAAATAACAATGCAAGAGCCCGCGTCAGCGCTCAACCATTTTATTATGATAGATGAAGTCGGCTCGTGCCTCCTAACGGCAGTTAATGAGCCTTTAAGTGTTGTCGACTCCCACATAAAAAAGGACCATGCCCATTTTACTAAGCTTCTTACGCACAAACTGATCGTAAGTCAAAATCTTAAATCGTACCTGGTGTTTTCAATCATTGTTTGATTATGCCTTGCAATAGCTCATAGGAATCGTCTTTAGAAGACGATTCCAATGAGATGACGCATGACAGAATTCCATATTTAGTAACTAATCTAGAAGAAACTAAAATACTTGACTTACGCACTGAAAAAACGATCGCAAGATGTCTAGTAAAACAGGCCCCATAAATCTGCCCAACTCTGATGCATTCTGTCCCAAAACAACAAAGTGTTACAGCAAAGATGTAACGCTGAAAAATTAAATGGGCCTTTATCAAAGAGAAAATGATAGGTAAAATACTCATGACATATTTTCGAAAATTTAAACGTGATAAAACGCTGATCTATAGTTTGTTCTACAGTATGAATGTTTGTATGGTTGTTTGTATGTGGCTTAGCGCCACTTTCAACAGCATTGTAGTTTTAATGCGGTTGCTAGTACACCTAACCATTGTTTTCTGTCGTTTCTCACACCAGTACAACCACAAAAGTCCATCAGAGCCACTAGCTGCTTATCCCCCTAAGGCGATCATTCATCCATTGTTTCGAAGCAAAATCAACATCGTGAAATTGACAAGAAAGTGATTTTGGAATGGTTTTGGGATGACATCAAATTATAGTGCAGGGCTAGTTTTGAGTGAATTGAAGGAGAGGTAATCCAAAATCGCTAATTTTGTTCTGGATAAACAAAATTGGCGATATCTATTACCACCCTTCAATAATATTTCAATACAAGTTCTATAAATAGATTTATATTTCTTCAAGAACCTATTAGACGCTCACAATTTCAATTATGTCAAAGAAATCGGCATTTTTTCTAGCTTTATCAAATTTAATGACGTTGTCGATTCTCCCTTTTTTAGTAAGCTGAGAGCGTTTTTGAATGGTTTTAGTGAGAGTTTGGAATGAACGAATGGAGTGCTGAGCGAATTATTTGGAATGGGTTTCATCGATATGAATCTCAATTTTACTATGTTGTCAACTGTACATGTACACTATGGTCTAGTTTACATTTGAGCCACGGGGCTGAATGTCAGTTTAGTCATCATAACCACAAAAAGTTTTAGGTTGGTCATTTGGCGGGCTACTTCTGGATTTCGACCACACACACCTTCTCCTTTGTAGTAACCGAAAAGCGGCCGAGTGACCTACGTTGAGGATAAAACGTTTGCGAAATATTTTTGAAATAGTTTTGCGTGCAAAGCGGGGTATCATTTCTTAAAGTTTGTAAACGGTTTGTGTTGAGTCTTCGACTAGATTCAGGTCAAATGAGTCGAACAAAAAATTAAGGTTACATGCTTCGAATCCGTACCAAATGTACCCCCCCCCCCTATTTTTGGGGTGAAAGGGGGGGGGGGGGATGGAGAGAGAGATTGATTGCGATCGGGAACCCTCGGCAATAATACGGAATAGACCTCGGTATTAATAGAGGCGGAATTGTTTAAATAACGTCAAAGTTAGCAACCATTCAAATATATAATTGTATAGAAAAATTACCGTAAGAATAAAAGTGGGCATATAAAAATTTTATAACAAAAACGTAGTACTTTACTGCGTATTTGTCATCAAATTATAATATGCCTAAAAGCTCTCTACAGACGATCGATGAGATGAAACAAAATGTAATTTTCTTCAAGCTTTTTAAATAACCGAAGTACCAACAGAAGCCGAATTACCTTACAAATTACCCAATATTACTACACTTACGTCCGAGGTACTTTGCAGTTTACGGAAAATCACTCTGATTTTGTCGAAAACTGCAAAGTAAGTGTAGTAATTTTGGGTAATTCTTAAGGTTATTCGGCTTCTGTTGGTACTTCGACGCAAAAGTCCGGGTACATTTCCGCATGGATGGATTGTAGGGTCGCTTGCTACATTTGCATTAAATGGACATCCGTCAAGGAAGTTTTACAGAAAGACTCGTTTCTTCTATTACGCTTGAAAATAGTACTGTATGCATTTGCATGGATGTCAAACGATACCCATGGTTGCTTGCAATCTAAGTAAGTTTATTTGATTTCAGATGATACCGTTAGCTGCTATCTTTCCGACGGTTCACAATATAATGTGATGATTGTGTTGCGATTATAAAGGAATTGGTCACAAAAAACGTATAACTCGAATACGGTATTGTGACTTGTGATTACAGTACACTTGTATACAATCGACAAGTCAAAATAGCGAATTTTACTTATAGGTGCTCTTTCACGGCGTTAGCGCAATGGTTCTTTGTATGCTATTACAGAAGATATGTTCATGATTTAAAGGGCCGAATTGACGATACATGAATTAAAGGATCAATCAGGGTCGATATTATGAGACCATTACCTAAGTAACGGAGGTCATTTACTGGGTAACGGATAATTAGTTCTCGTAATATTTACCCCGGGGCATCATTGCATGATGACGTAACATGGGTAGCACGTGTATTGAAATTTCTGTGAGAAAACTGACCCTTCATATTCTCCGTTTATGTTTGCAGGACAGATATTGTCATTTTTTGTGTTGTTTTTTCTTTTGTTTGTTTGTTTGTGTGTGTCTGAAGCCATTGAACTAATCATAAACAAAACTGTGGGTTTCTTTCTTCAAATTCTTTACCTAATAATCTGGAAAAACAAAAGATTATACCCATTTTTATCTCCAATTCATCAAACCATGTAAGATACTATATATTAGTCTATGTTCCTGCGCCCTCTTATTTATTTATCTTTTTTTTTTATTTTTTTTTAAATGTGTGCAACATGCCGATTTGGCAACAAGCAAGACACCGTCATTCATTATCATTTCTTCGCAGACGTAAAAAACGCATACGACATAGAATTGCTTAAAAAATAAATACAACTGTTAAATCTTTGTTGTTTAGAACAAAACTAATTTTCTGAATCTAGAATGATCAATATACGTTCTTACGAAAGGACTTTTGAAATGCGGTCTCCGTGCCCAAGCCATCGGGTTATGGGTGAAGGATTCTTAAAAAGCGGCGTTAAACCCCATTCGAATGAACGAACAAATCAAAAAGTTTTGGCATGCAAAAATCCTGTCAAAAACAATTTAGATATAATTTCACTTATACGATGTAAAATTTGAAAACAAACACATTTTTTCTTAGATTTATTATTTCTGATCAGTATATCAATAAGAAAAAGGTTAAAATTCATATTTACAAAAAAAAGGGGGGGAACTAAGGTTTGCCGAGAATTATTTACACATTTTTCCCTTTTGCGTGTTACAAATACCATTCTTCACGAAAGGTCAACATTTTTTTGGTAGAGGGCTTTTAATCCATTTTTTTATTCCAGGGAAATAACTGTTCTATTCGCAGTTTTGTATTTTCATCTGAGTTATCCTTCGTCATGTCCGTTCCTTGGAGCGTCTTTGTTGATTATCGGATACCCGTATTGTCCAGAGAGCCGAATCAAGAGAGATTAATTCAAGTTGTAACCGCTTATTTTAAAATCCATGTAATAGATTTATATAAAATAAATTTCATTTATACCGGAGTGATATTTTGGCCTTACACGCGTAGTCACAGTGCACGTTTTCCAAATTTTTGCTCATTTTTTTCAAGAAATATGAGTCTACGATTGATAATTGATAATATGATCGATCGTAAATGGCTAATATTTAAAACTGACCGATGTATTTAATATATAGAGGATAATCAACTAATTATACCTGATATGAAAAATATTTTACGATAATGCGTTATTAGGCGTTAAAAAACCAGTCCGTAGGGAGAGTTTTTTAAGTGCCTAATAACGTTTTAACCTAATATGCATATATCCTGAACCTGTGATTTGGCTTGAATGTATTAACTCGGCAGTCGGAGCAGGGGCCAAGCTTCTTGAAAAAAAATGGTTCCTCCAGTAAAACTGAAAAGTGTTATCGTCACTAGTGACGATATCAATTTTATTTATTTATGCAATGGGAGATCCTAAGATTTCACTGTCAAGAATATAATTAAACACATTTTCTGTCAATAAAATTATCGTGTTTGGACCGGTTGTGGAATCATACCTGACCCGTCCAGGACCATTTTGAAAATTCTCCGTACAATAAATTTAAAAAAAAAATCTTTCTGAGTTCAATGGGCCGGCGCTCATTATCTTTATTGTGTTAGCATTTCATTTTTTTCAGGTGACCAATTCATAAATCTAAGAGGACATTTGATTTAAAATATTACGAAAAATAATGTGAATAAAGACAAAATATGGCAAACAAATCTTGCTTAATTTGGAAAACAAAATGTTAAATTTCTTTCTGATCTTATTTGATGTAACAGTATATCCTGAACTATTTATAAAAAATCTTCTATTTGTATGATCCATAGGCGTTATGACCGATACAGGATTTGTATTGTTTTCCTTATTTCAAAGATTCTTATACGACATGGAAGAACGATTATAACAGGTTAAGCGGGCTCACTAAGATCGACACTTTACGTACTACCCAGATGGTCCCCTTTCGCATGACATATCGTATTATGTTCCCGGGATGGCATTATATATATGTGACCCGTCACGCGAAATAGGAACATCTAGGTAGTTCGTAAAGTGTCGACCCTAGTCAGACTTCGCGGACAGCGGAGATTGACTAGGGTCGAGACTTTTCGCACATTGCTTTTTTCCCTGAATCTAGAATTATAAATCTACCTTCCAGTGAAAGAATTTTTGAAACGCGACTTCTTGTTGACCAATGCTGGATCAAATCGCTTTTACAATAATGCAATTTTCAGAATTCCCGGATGGTCCCGTTTCGCGTTACGGGCCACAAATATCTATTTCTGCCAAAACTTCACTCGTACACAAGCACAGACAATTATTTCATCGTGCAACTTTTTGTAATATTGGGATCCGATATAATAAAACCGTTTTCGTACTCAACTGAGAATTCACTCAAATTTTATCATACGTGCTCGAGGTTATAATCTTTTCTTAGGCTCAACTGAGAATTTTCTCAAATTTTAAATTTAAATACATGTATGAAAATAAAAGAAAATATTAATAAGTTGTTATAAATAACAAATCTTTTATGTTAATACATTGAAATTAGTATTAAAACAGAATTACGGCTTTAATCTCAAATTGAAATTTGAAAAAAAATTGAATTGAGAATGAGAAAAGTTTTATAACCTCGGGCCCAGATTTAATACATTGTAAGTATTTCTGGAGAATTGCTTGTGTAAATGAAAGAAAATAAAAGATTATGTTGCCAAATAGTTTCTATAAGCATTTGATGCATGATTAAACTAAATTAGAATGTATATTCAACTTTTAAAATTGAGCTAGTTCTCAAGTGAGTATTAAAAAAAGATTTATAATCACGAGCCCCGAAACAAATACTTAATCTAACCTTTGCTTATTTCACATTATAAAACTGTTGACAAAGATATTGGTTCAAATTTTGTAAGATGAAAATACTCTTTGTACTTCCAAAAGCATAATTATAGTATTAGTAGTTGTTGTACTTTCAAGTAGAAAACGTTCATTAAGGTTCATGTAAAGTGTTTGAAACCAATTTTTAATGGCACTTCATTTGCCAAGAAAATGCAGTATGTCCAGGTATATAATATACCAAAATGATAGTATTTATGAGCACAAGCAGTTGAGCAACACAAGACTGTCATAGCTATAGCGGTATAGCCAAAACATTGTGGAAAAGGATCATTTTGTAGAGAACAAGCAACTGCATGACTGTTTTAAAAAATTGGCATATATTTTAAAAGTACAGTCTTAAGTACTATCCAGGTAGTACTACAACCACTGGTATGAAACTCGGGCCCAAAACGTAGTTATGCAAGCAATTAATTTTGCCTTATTTTATAAACACATATGTCATATTTGTCATTCTAATTTTGTAAATGTGTAGTTCTGTGTAAAGTAAGGTGTGTTATCACAACATAAATGGACATAAATAGTTAATATATCTGTAAGGTTGTTTAGCAGTATATCAATTTCTATTTCACAGAATGATAAATATATAGTAATTCATTAATGATCATTGTATTAAAAAAAATATAATTTGAAATAAATCGCAGAAAATAATTCACAATATTATGGTGTGATGTTGCACCATACCTAACATCTATTTTGAAAACAGACCAAACCAGTTTGACATGTATGTTGACGAAATAAATGGAAATTGATTGTTTCAAAAGAGCCTTTGCAGACTGAGTTTTATATCAACGTTTGTAGTACTACCTGGATAGTACTTTAGATTGTACTTTGTTAAAATATGGGTCAATTTTATCCAACCGTCATGCAGTTGCTTGTTCTGTACAAAATGACCCTTTTCCACAATATTTTGGCTATACCGCTATATCTATGGCGGTCTTATGTTGCTTAACTGCCTGTGCTCATGAATACTTTCATTTTGATATATAATATACCTGGACATATTGCTTTTTTTGGCTAATCAAGTGCCCTTAAAAACGGTTCTCAAACACTTTACATGAACCTTAAAAGATCAAAATGATACCATGCCAAGAATTTTGCGTGCAAAACGGCTGACCTTTTATTAAATATCGGCAAACGTTTGTTACATGTATTCTGTTTACAAGTCTGATTACAAGGTAGATTGGTGCCACCGTCGACGTCTATTTTGATCGTTAACTGAAGTACAATTTCATTGGATTTTCTGAACAAAGGGCGAGCAATATGTTAGAAGAACAAAATATGGATAAATAATTTATTTCCCCTTATTTCAAGGGTAAACATATTGGGCCAAGTTATTTCTGAACCCGGGCGAGAATTGTTGCCCGCTAAATCAGTGTATATCTCAGAAAGCGGGCCACCGGCTCTAGAATGGTCCAACTATCGACTATTTGTATAGCATTGAATAGGCTATTCCGATAGCTGAAAGTAGGACCAGTCTACAGACGGGTAGGATTCGGGTCCGAAATAAGATGGCCCAATATTGACAAATGATGAGTAGAAAACTTATATAAAATCTGATGTACATCTAAAAGCGTTTAAACAGTTTTACACTCACTCAATGGAGCTTCTGTGTAGCTCAAAGTCCAAGTTTGATCTTTAAATTGGTGTCTTGACCATTAAAATGCTGAAAATAACACGACTTGCACGCAAAAATTAACCAAGCATGGGACGTGTGGGATTTTGGCGCGCCCATAGATTTTTTTGTGTGCCTCTTTTTATTAGTTGAAGAAAATATAATCACTCACTAGGTAAAAATACTTGAGAAATCATTATTTTTTTCTCATGGGTACATTCGATTGCGGATTTGTTACTATATGTTTTTTTTTTTGTTTTTTTTTTTTTGGGGGGGGGGGGGTGTTTTCGCTGAATATTATGTCAATATCAAACCCTTGTCGGTATCCATTTGGTATGTAATCAAAGAGATAGGCCTAGGTCTTTGGACTTCCGTTAACGTAAACGTCTCTTTTATTGGCATTTTACTGTACAGGAATACAGTTAAAACATCGTGAAAGTGACAATCATTCCGATCAAAATCATTCTGAATCATTCACTCAGCACTCCACTCATTCATTCAAACACTCACTCAAATCGATCATAAATGCTCCAAAATCATTAGAAAACATTTAAAAATCATTCAAGACTTTCAACAATTAATTCAAATCGATCTATTCATTCTACGATTTTATTAGTTTGCGAAGATTTTCAAGTGAAAGGTTGGTCCACGAAGAAGTACAAACAGGAAAATACATATATTTTATTAAAGGGAGGTAGTTAATATCGCTAATTTTGTTCATCTTGAACAAAATCAGCAATATTGGATTACCTCCCTTTAATTTCACTCGAAACTCGCTCCACACACTCATTCAATTTTATTCCGAAATAATTCCAAAAGCATTCATCTTGTCAATTTCACGATGTTCTTAACTGTAAGCAGTTTCTCAAAAAATGGGCGGTATTCTCCCAAACATATGTACAATATGCATGGATCAACGGGTAATAGACTTCGTGTGCTTTGGTCACTTGTAATTGAGATCAACTTTAAGTAGCGGATGTACATGTGCAGTTACAAACATAGTGAAATTGACAATCATTCCGATCAAAAACATTCTAAATAGCTCTCTCAGCGCTACATTCATTCATCATTCATTCCAAACACTCATTCAAACCATTCCATCACTAAAATAATGAGATTAAAAAAAATCAAAATGAAAATCGCTATAAGATATACGCGATTTTACTGACTTTATTGAAGTTTGTAAGCGTAAGATGGTTTCGTAAAGACATAGAAGCTTTTATATGACCTTTATGCATATTTTATTAAAGGGGGGTAACAAATATTGCTAATTTTGTTACATCCCTTTAATTTCACTCAAAACTCACTCCTCTCTCTCTCATTCATTTTCATTCTGAAATCATTACAATATCACTCAGCTTGTCAATTTCACGATGTTTTTAATTGTACTTATTTACAGCTGGATAAATAACCTTCAAATAACGATTTTTAACGAGTCATTGTGTAATAAAGGGACAAAACATTTAACATTCAATCCGAAGAAAGTTTTTATTACCAGACATGTGTGTTTAGTATCATTTTGTCTTCAATATTCAAGTTTTTAACAAGAAATGTGTTGATTATATATTATTGCCCATCTTCCCGGCTTACGTGTTTCGTGACAAGGGAATTGAACCCAGCGGTACATGTTGAAACAAATCTAGACATGCATGTTAATGACAGGGAATGACCATCCAAACACTGCATTCTCGAAAAATATTTATAAATTGACTTTTAAATTGACGAGGGTGAATGAAAAAATACGTAGACTTACGTTACAGAAATTTTGATTTTACAGATTTTGAAAAGAAAAATACACTGTCATAAAATTTTGGCATTTTTCTGTTTATCTTGTAAATTTGGATGCAATTCGACTAGTTGGTCATCCTTACTAACCATTCTAAAACAAGTAGTCATTTGGTACCGGCGCACGGTAACGACGTCAAGATGACGCTACGGAATTCGCGATTTCCGTTGAAAGTCAGCGCTTTTCAAAATACTCAACGAAGCTCGCGTATATAGACTCTACAGTTCAGAACACCATGAACTTTAAAAGATGAATGATTTTGTAATGATTTGAGAATGAAATCGAATAGGTGTGTGGAGCGAGTTTGAGAGAAATTAAGGGTAGGTTATCCAATATCGCTAATTTTGTTCAATATGAACAAAATTAGGGATATTTATTACTTACCTTAAATAAAATTTGTATGTAGTTCTATGAATAGCTTTCTATGTCTTCATGAACGCATAATACGCTTAACAAAATTGAATTATATCAGTGAAATCGTTGATTTATCTTTCGATTTTATTTTGAAAGTAGTTGTTGATCTTATCAGTTTAGTGATTTTGGAGTGTTTTTGAATGGTTTTAGCGAGTGGTTGGAATGAATAAATGGGGCGCTGATTGAGTTATTCAGAATGTTTAAAATCGGAAAAATTAGGGTCAGTTTCACGATGTTCTTAACTGTAATTATAAGCCAAGCAGATTATTTTGCTACACAGTGCCAAACTTTCCGATCGAGCTATATTTATTGAAATAAAATTTAGAGGTATACAGTTTCTCGTTTAAGAAGGACAATTTTTCCGAGATTTTCTTTACGAAGAACGGACATTTTGTGATGGTCGCTTATTTAAATCTGTCGTTTGAAATAAGGGGTCGCTAGAGCAAACTCGACTGCATCCCTTTTTACCTTTCTATTTTCTGTTGCCATGAAGGTTTGTATTTCAAAGTACACCATCCACTCATTGTCGTATACAATCTCTTTCTGTTAAGACGAGTCTACAATTTAGAAAAGCAGGAAAGATTTCCTAGGAAATAGGTCAAGGTCGATAGCCAAAGGGTACAAAACCGCTGTTGAGGCAGATATTTTCCAATATCATTGAAACTTTAAACTTTTCGTATTCTAATTTATTAAACTTGTTCTCTTATTTCTCAATTCATTTTGATATATGATCAAACAGCAGGCTTATTAGAACATGAAATTCATTTGGTTTTTTTTTTCATTAAAGACTTCAAAGTTGTATTTTTTTTCAAAAAAAAAATCCATTTTATATAAATTTTCATGTATCATTTCAATCACTATTTGTAGAACACGTGTCTCAAAGGCCTATCGGATATTTTTCTTTTATTTCTATAAAAGTAGAGTATTATTATTATTAGGTTAAAGCTTGAGAAACTTATTCTCTATTATTGAATGTAAGCCTTTTTAACTTGTTTGGGTTTTCATCAGCTAATCTTTCACACTGACCTTGCTCTTTGAGATATTTAAAAAAAATAGAAAAAAATATGGCTCACTAAAATATATTATGCCCTACTTAGCGGCCATTCTTTCATAAGATTTCTCTGTGCCTTTGAATATTCATTCTAGAGAGGTATATGGGATTTGTCATGAGAATGAGAATTTATTTGAGACAAACTGATGATATCCTGGTCTAGAATAAGAATGTGACCCGTCACGCGAGAAGGGACCATCTGGGAACTCAGTACATTATTTATTTGAAAAAGGGACTGGGTCCAAAATAGAACAATCAGAGGTCACATTAGAAAAAACTCTTTCATTGGAAGGTAGATTATTCATTTTAGATTCAGAAGATGAGCAAAGTGTAAAAAGTTTCGACCTTAGTAAGTTTGCGCAATCCGCACAGTCTGACTAGGGTCGACATTTAACGCACTACCCAGATGGCCCCTTTTCGCGTGAAGGGTCAAAAATGTTCTGGAGACATAACCCCATATCATAACGGAGCCACTGCCACCCTGATAGGTTGGTTGGACGTACTTTGGTGCAAATCGGGTGTTAGGTTGTCTCCAAACACGAATTCGGCCATCGGTGACATGCAACAACATCCTGCACTCATCTGACCAATGTATCCGACGCCATGATGCCAAGTTCCAACGTGCCCTCGCTCTACACCATATTAGACGTTCATTGATGTGTCTCTGTTGTAACTTTGGACGTTTGAGGTGTCTTCGTGCCTTATACCCAGCCATCCGAAGTCGATTTCGCACTGTTGAAATAGAGACCCGCCTGTGTGTATTCCAGTTGTCCCTTAGTACATGCGCACTTATGAAGGGCAGACGTCTGACGTGACGCAAAAGTGCTCTATCCTCTCGAATAGACGTTACTCTAGGGCGTCCAGATCTGACACGGTCCTTAACGTCGTTTGTCTGTGCGTGTTTTTGTACCAAACGTGTTATGACACTTTCAAATCGAAATGTAAACAATTGCATGAGCTACACGACGTAAGTATCTCTGACAGAAAAGCTGATTTGCCACTTTGCACAAGCCCTGGCTTTACAGTCATTGCACGAGACTTGCTGAATATGCACGTGCATCCGAAACGTTTTTAATCAATAGCTACAAGGTTGTTCTAACCGTTTGACAACATAGATACGTTATCAAAGTTTTCGATAGAAATTTTATTAACTTAAAACTCAGTGGCGCTTAACATAACATAACATAATTTTATTCATAGATTTTAGGCCTCCGGTCCATACAACAGTGTACAACAACTATTAACAATTACCAGTGTAGTGACACAAAGTTGCAGAAATATTATTTATTCAATTATTGTATTATCAGTGGATAATTTTTTATGTTTGAATGCGTCGAACAGATATTTCATTAGTGATTTTATATTATTAACTTTCTCATCAGACATTATCTTATAAAACAAGCGTTTTGTTGGATACGATTTTTTCCATTCATTAGTAAAATAAAGTTGTCGAAGTTTTTCATATTTAGGACATACTTATAAAAAGTGATATTCATCTTCGACGATGTAAACATTATTTTCTAAACAAAAGTTACAGAACCTGAAATTATAAACAAGATTTAGATGGCGACCTTGTTCAATACTTAAACAATGACCTGAACATCTAAAATTGGATAGAATCTTTTTGAAATGAAAGGAAATGTCTATTGATAGATATCTTTCAACGTTTAATAAAGTTTTGTACTGAAACTAGCCAAAAATTTATACTGATCTCCTACTCCATTATTTATCCAAACATATCCAAATCCATTTTCATATAGTAAGCGTTTCACTTTTGAAGCCCAGGTTAACCTATTATTTTCATCTAATTGTCTTAATAGCAAATAACATTGTTTCGGATATGTATTGTGTGACATTTCTGTTAATTTCAACCAAAATTTAATACATCTGGTAATGTATGTTACTGAAATTGGGTAACGGCCACATTCACTCAATGCGAAAAAAATTGCGGTGGTTTGGTTTAGTCCGCAAATCCTTTTACAAAAGTCAATATGAACTTTTTCTATTACTTCAATATTAACAAAACCCCATATATCTGCGGCGAAACAAAGGATTGGAGAAACCATTGAATCGAATAATCTAAATGATTCGTTTAAACTAAAATAACCAAACTATTTTTGGTATCTTTATATACTAAAACATGCCTTTTTTGCTTGTGATGCTTGGTTATGTTTTAAAGATGACCAGCATAGTCTGGAGGAAAAACAATGCTCCCTAAATATTTATAGTAAGTTACTGTTTCGATTTTCTTCCCTTTATAAAACCATCTTTCACATGCTTTTTCATTTCCACCGTTACGAAATACAATTATTTTTGTTTTATTAAGATTAAGGTTCATCCCGACAGAATCACAAAATTTACCAATAATATCAATTTGTTTTTGCAATTTATTTACGGTATCAGAAAATGTTGCAACGTCGTCTGCAAAAAATAGAGAAATTAATTCCTCTATTTCTGCCGAGACGAATATACCTTAACGTACTTCTTTATGTAGGTATTCTATGAGATCATTAATGAAGAGATTGAAAATTATGCTGGAGCTTCCACAACCTTGTCTAGTACCTCTTAAACATTTAATTGAATTGAGAATTATGTTGTCTATTTTACTTTTGCATTCAAGTTCACTATACATAGACTGGATTAGTTTCAAAAATTTTCCACCTATTCCTTTACGGCTTAGTGAGTCCCAGGGTTTTCATGGTCTATACAATCAAATGCCTTTTCGAAATCAATGAATAAACAATAGAATCGACCTTTCTTTTTTGAGAGATATTTTTGGGCAAGTGACGGCAGCGTAAACATATTATCAAATATGTTATAGTTTTTCCTAAATCCCGATTGTACTTCATGTAAGATGTTGTTTGATCAGCCCATTTCGATAAACGGGTAGATAAAACGTTGATAAATATTTTGCAAATACTGTCAAATAATGATATTCCTCGATAATTATTGGGATAATTTGTTGGTCCCCTTTTATGTATTGGAACTACTAAACTACAGCACCATGCGGTAGGAAAATTACTATTATCATATATACGGTTAAATAAAGTTGTTAAAAATGGTAAAATGAGACTAATTGTGTTGTTATACATTTCGATACAAATTCCATCCGTTATTCCATTTCGTCATCCGTTATAGCTGTATTTCACGACTCATCCTTACAATCACAAACTATATCATTAAGAACATTTTCTTTGGCGTCTATTTGTTGACTTTTATATAGGTTGCTGAAATATTCTGCCCATTCTGAATATGGTATTAGCTTTTCGAGAAATTTTTTGCGTTTTTTCAATTTTATTACATTCAAAAATTCTTTCGCATTTTTACTGACATTCATAAGTTTGTTTCGATTTACCCTTTGAAAATCTAAACGACTTCTTTTACATATAGCTTTAAGGTTGTTGCGCTCGCTCTTATATTGTAAGAAATCATCGTTCGAATTACTATTTCTAAATTATCGTGATATTGTTTTGTCTTTTTTGTTCTTTCGCAATCCTTGTTCCACTAATCAGGTTGACTTAAACGGGAACTGTTTGTGTTCACAATTTTACTAGTTTGTCTCATAGGTGAAGCAGAATCGCGATACAACTTTAAAAAAGAAGAGATCACGTGGTTAATATTTGTAATAATATTTTTGTTAATATTTATGTTCTGAGTATATAAAATGTCACAAAATTATTCCGAGGGGAATAAAGATTTGATAAAAACACTCGTTTTCAATATTTCGGCAAAAATTGCTTTTTTTTCAAGAAAAATGAAAAAATCTTGTTGGAACTACCACACCGTACAACCGGTTTCGGCGATGACAGGTGAGAGTCAACTACGACAGCATCGGAACATTATGCCGAGGAGACGGTAGGTCAAATAAATTTATTCATGTAAATAAACGATTGAAGCCTTGGTGTTCTTAAGCAGATATATGATGGTGTAAGTGTTCAGCGCTTCTATAGAATAAATCTTTACTCATATCCCTACCAAATAAGGCCACAATCATTGATTATTTCGGAGATTTCCCATGAAAAGTTACGAAATTAGACTTTATGCTTTCATATTTCGCCTATCTCACAATAGATGCTATTTTAACTCGTACACAGCTGAAGCATAAAACCGCCGATATTCATTCCAAATTTGAAGCCATTATTCAAAAGATTTAACACACAGCGGGTCCTCAAAGACGACATGTATTTAAAAAAATGTTACCTCTGTAGACAGTCGGAATTTCACGGGGTTGATGTAGACGACAGAACTGAATTCTTCGTGATTGCCGATGTCGACAGGCCCATATTCAGATTTTCGAATAAATATGATCATTTTTGGTGTGGTATTTTCCAATAACACGTCAAAACAATTTAGCTCAACATACATGCTGATATTCATGTCCACTATTTTTCAAATGGTGTGTTATATCGAAAAATATTTCAAGGGATTGAATGTATGATTTCAAAAACTCACAAACCAAGAAAAAAACAGTTTTGATCAGACTGAATATCTCGTATACGTTTTTTAACTTATAATTCTAGTGACTAAGTATACAATCGACGAGTCAAAATAGCAAATTCTATTGAAAACATAGTTGGCCTGTCACTCATTATCTTTCGTAAACATTCGATAATATTCACGAGTTCACAAGAACGATTTTTATTTTAGATAAAATAAAATCTTGCTAACATAGCCAGAGATCGAAAAGGGAGGAATGTGAAAAATGAAATATCTATCCGATACTTTTCTAAAGCCAAATTTAATTTAGGTATGACCACTAAGCAATAGAAAATTACTTCATGTATATATATAAGAAAAGGCGAGATGGAGGTTCGATCTTCAGACCTCTGCTCTCCGAGCTCTGACCTTATGCATGTAGCTCATTCGATTCAATTATCACGATTGGGTATATATTGTTACTTGAAAGTAATGTTTGCTCATTGTTCATCCATATAAGGAAGTGGGTTTCGAATACTAAAGAAGGTAAGCAGAATATTAATTGATGGATTGAATTGAGTTTAACGCCGCTTTTAACATTTTTGAAGTTATATCGCGACGGCTGGAGCACCTAACAATGGATTCCTGGTATTTCTCTCACCAGTACAAACATCACATCCTTTCCTTGCCTCCAGCTGCTATCTCGCATAGGTTAACGATTATCAACCCATTGGTGAGAGACAAATAGGCGGAAAGAATTGTTCTATGACTGTAATTGGCAAACGGTTTAGACCACTGCGTTACCGACTCAATTGTAACAATTGCGGTAATTCAATTGATGTTAAAACAAAATTCCTCGCGGATATTAGCGAAATGTTACGAAAAATAATGAGTGACAGGTCAACAATGTTTCACAATAACAATTTATACCCAATCGTGATAACAAAATAGAATCAGCTTATTGCATAAGGTCAGAGACTCGCGGTGCAGAGGTCCGAAGATCGAATCTCCCTCTCACCTTCTCTTATATATATACATGAAGTAATTTCCTTTTGCTCAGTGGCCTATACCTAAAATAAAATTAGGTTTAAGAAAAGTAACGGATAGATATTTAATTTTTTCACATTCCTCCCTTTTCGATCTCTGGCTATGTTAGCAAGATTTTATTTTATCTAAAATAAAAATCATTCTTGTGAACTCGTGGATATTATCGAAAGTTTACGAAAGATAATGAGTGACAGGCCAACTATGTTTCCAATAGAATTTGCTACTTTGACGCGTCGATTGTATACTAAGTCACTGGAATAATGGAATTACAAGTAAAAAAACGTATACGAGATATTCAGTCTGATCAAAACTGTTTTTGGGGGACGTTTCTACGTCACCCAGTGTTAGTACTACTTGAGAACAATCCTGTCAATTGTTAATAGCTTTTCAAAAAAGGAGCATCGGCTTTGGTTCAATTTTCTTTTTTACAAGACTTACCTCCGCTCAACAACTGTGCATTTTGAAAATGGCACTGTTCAAGAATTCTATACAAATAGAATATTAATCAAAAACATCTATTAACTGCGAAAATATCTGCTAATCCTAGACCACTCGAATTTTTGTTTCGCGCAAGAATGCTATATACAGTCAAACCTGTCTTAGTGGCCACCTGCATTCAGCAAGCAACCCGTCTTAAGCAAGCGGCCACCAAGTTCCCAAATGAATAATTTGCACTGAAATTGACCTGTATTAAGCAAGCACCTGTCTTAAGCAAGCGCTTTTTGAATGTCCCTTGGGTGCTTGCTTAAGACAGGTTTGACTGTATAGACTAGGCGGTGATTCGCCTATTGGGTTTTCCCGTGGTGAAAGGGGGATAACAACTAGGTGGCTGAACTGGTATCCCGCATTTACATACTCGGATTTTATAGGAAGATCTCTCATTAATGCAGAACTTCTTGGGTCTAGATCACCTCGGTGAACAATCCGAATATTTCCAGGAATTTTGCTGTTTTAGGGATTGTGATAAGAAGGTCGTAAATCGCTTGTATTACTAGAGCGATTTAGGACACTCTGATCACGAACACATAAAAGTCAACTTTTGGCACTCTCCGTTGTTTTAATACTTTTACTACGAAAGGAGCATAAAAAATAAGTCATTTGCTCTCAGTTGAGGGGTCTTCCAATAACAAATTGGATTTTTTTTATATCTTTCTAGAATTAATTAAACTACGTCGTCTGCTATCAAACAATGTACATGTATTCTATATATAGCTGGTAGCCTACTCCACCTTATTACTCGAATTACCGTTTAACCTGTGTTTACGCGGAATGGGGACATTGGCTCTTTCAAAGTTTTTTTAACCTTTTGCTGTTTAATCCCTGCTTTTTACGTGCCTCTGATTTTATGATTGAGAAAACATTGTGAAAAAAAGAAGAAATTGCTCCTGACAAGCAATTTCTTCCTTTTCCACACTATCTTCTACCCTACTGAATGGTTATTTTTCAAATTAAATCCACTTTGAATTTTCGTCTACAAAAACCTTTGAAATTGGACAGGTCCAACATTTTGTAAAACAGGCAAGTGTTACGTGGAGAAACGCTCAACGGAGGCACAAGTACAATGTTTTCTAGGCGAATCCTCTCCGGTGATCAATCCTGTACACTTTTCAGAAATTTTGCGATTGTTCGGGTTGTGGCTACAATGTCGTAACTCAGGTAAAGCTATACAGGGAGTTAGGACATTTTTATCAATAACATTTAAAATCGTTTATTAACTCAGTCCGCGGTGTTTTCTTAGAAATAACTTAAGCTAAAATTGAAGTCTTCGGGTCCACGTTGAGAGGTTCTCCGCTTTTATTTCGGGTAGACAATATGTCTTTTTTTTGTTAACATGTATATCTGTACGTCGTCTAATACAGAAAATCGCCTTATCGTATATTTAGGCAACTCAAATTCTACTGAGTTAAGGCATACTTCCGCCGATTTAAATGCCGTTGCGGGGGCTGTTAGGGATATTAATTCACACGACGCGGGGTCTACGTTTCGCATCTTTTTGTTATTTACACTTCGGATTGTTTTCTTCTTTCTTTTATTGCATGGATAACGGAAAATGATCGCATTCGCAAAATGTGTCCTGTCGTGGATATTAAAGAGCAATACCTTCCGAGATAGTACCCCTAAGGGGAATACTCAGTGCCTTTCTCGGGAGGTTTTGCGCTTTACCGGGCCCGGAGACCAAATGACGTCAGATACCGTCCGTGATGTACGGAGTTACGACATTGATTCTCCGGACAACTTCAAACAATAAAGAGCCATTTTTGGACATGCATACATTGTCTACATCTATAAATTTGATGAATTTTCCATAGCATTAGATCTGCCTATTGCGGTCCCGCGGAAATCGTATTTCTAAACAACCGTTCAACCCAATTTTAAAATATTTAGAACAAGGGCGCTATGCGCTATTAACCATGTATTTCTTGACAATCTATATCTCTTTCATTCATTTTTTTTCTTGGTTTGTGAGTATTTGAAATCATACATTAAATCATTTGACATATTATTCGATATAACACACCATTTGAAAAACAGTGGACATGAATATCAGCATGTATGTCGATCTAAATTGTTTCGATACGTGATTAAAAAATACGACACCAAAAATGATCATTTTTATGCAAGAATCTGAACATGGGCCTGTCGACATCGGAAACCACAAAGAATTCAGTTCTGTCATCTACATCAACCCCGTGAAATTCCATTTGTCTACAGAGGCAACAATTCTTTTAATACATGTCGTCTTTGAGGACCCGCTGTGTGTTTATTAATATTTTTAATCTTGGCTTCAAATTTGGAATTAATATCGGCGAATGATTAGACTTCAGCTGTGTACAAGTTAAAATAGCATTTATTGTGAGATAGGCGAAATATGAGAGCATAAAGTCTAATTTCGTAACTTTTCATGGGAAATCTCCGAAATAATCAATGATTGTGGCCTTATTTGGTAGGGATATGAGTAAAGATTTATTCTATAGAAGCGCTGAACACTTACACGATCATATATCTGCTTTAGAACACCAGAGCTTCAATCGTTTATTTACACGATAAATTTATTTGACCTATCGTCTCCTCGGCATAATGTTCCGATGCTTTCGTAGTTGACTCTCACCTGTCGTCGCTGCAACCGGTTGTACGGTGTGACTACATAATGATGTAAATCGATACAGCCATTTTATTTTATCTCATTATTTGTTTGTTTCATTTTCTTGAAAAAAGGCAAAATTTGCCGAAATATTGAAAACGAGTGTTTTTAACAAAAAAATACGCTAGACAACGTCGTTATGACGCCACATTATATGTGAACCTTAACATATGTAAGACAAGGATAGCTCTATACAGATAAAGGCTGTTCGTTATACAAGGGTAATCATTTGTATCAAAATTCACGTGACATTCGAAATTTGGTGATCAAAATGTCGTAACTACAATTTGGATACAGCTGAAGTTACAACATTTCGATCACCGACCAACGAATTATCATCTCTCCGCCGAGGACTGGCTTACATTTCTATGACTATAGTATAAAAAAAATCCTATTCAAGGCGAATGAATAAGGACCTATTAATAACAATAGTAGCGCATATTCATTAAATAAACGGCACTCTCTAAGCGGGAATTTAACTGCTGTTTTCCATTAGGGATCACGAGATTAGATTTCTATAGAAACAATAAGATGTCTTACCCTTTAACGTTTCCTTATACCCAAATAACTGTGTTTCTTGTTGTTATTTTCAAATGCAAGCTTACGCTGTTTTGAATTAAGTCTTTCATAGAAAATTTGTTGTAAGAACTTGCAGCCAGACATATTTTGCCTGTAAAATACAGTCTATCTTGCTCAAGCGACCTTGTCTATTAAGCGGCCATTTTTATTGAGCGACCGTTTTCAAAACCCCCCTTATCAAATTCAAAATATCTTGAAAAAGGAGGTGTTAGTTCAATTATTTTTAAAAATGAAACCTTTGTTGTTTAAACTCGTCAGAATCGTCTCAAATACGACCGCTTTTTCGTGGTCCCGTTAGTGGTCGCTTAATACAAGTTAAACTGTATATTTGTACCATAGATGTACCATAGATGAACCATGTGATCGCTTATCAATTTCCTTCATAGGTTTCCCCAGCCCTGCATTCATGAAGACAAAACGATGCAAACCATTTGCGCAAGGGCGTAATTCCCATTACGCAATTTACGCAAGTGCGTAATCCTCGGTTGAAACATAACGTTGATGAATGATCATAACATCGAAACTACAGCTTATTCAAGCTGTAATTACGATGTTTTAATTATTCACCAACGCTCAAATCATAAAAATAGAGCGGACGGAAGCCATTCATCCTATGTTACAGTCTTCATATATTGCCTTTATCCTTCCTTTATCCTATACATGCCGCCGTCATAGCGCAGTTGGTAGCGCGTCGGACTGTCAATCTAGAGTTCGCGGGTTCGATCCCCGACGGCGGCACTCATTCTTTCCGACTATTTGTCTCTCACCAATGGGTTGATAATCGTAGACCTATGTGAGATAGTGGCTGGAGGCTAGGAAAGAATGTGGTGGTTGTACTGGTGACAGAAATACCAGGAAACCATTGTTAGGTGCTCCAGCCGCCGCGATATAACTGAAATAATGTTGAAAGCGGCGTTAAACTCCATTCAATCAATCATTATCCTATACATTCTTAAGTTGCCGCCTTCTGAGTGCGTATGAATTCCAAAGTCCTAGATACGCCTATGTTGCGAATTATACCCTGCTTTGCATGGCTTCTTTTTTATGTTGTCCTTGGTAGTGGAGCGCATAACATAGTTATTTTTTCCATTACGTAATCTGTGCAATATTGTTATAATCTTTTTTTTTTTTTCAAATAAAGTTATAATTATAAGTCTTTCTTGATTTACAATATAGTAACACTAATGGTGCAACCTGTTGCAATAAACTATTAAATTATAGTTTAAATTAATACAACTATTGTAAACTGTTGTAAATTGGCGTTAAAGGGAAGTTTACGCTAAAATGAGTTGAGGTTTCAACATTGAAAGAGTGCAGTTTCTGTAAATTAGCATAGATTTTCGCCTAAAGTGAAAACAATTGTAGCCTAGTGGAAAGGAAATTTTGCTCCCAAAATAGTGTGAGGTTTCGCAAATTTAAGAGTGAAGTAACACCAATAATTCATGTCTAATTATAAAACAATTTTTGTATTATAAAACACCAAAAGTAAGCTAACTATTCTCAGAATGTGTGAGTTTACACCTGATCTGGTGTAAAATCATGTTACACGAATATTGGTGTATTTATTGATTTCTCTTGGCGTAACTTAACATACTTTTTACGGTGTGGGTGAATGACAAGTATAAGTATAATGTGGAATTTGCAATAGGCGGCTCGGATGAATATCTTATTTGTACTTGCGTGAGAAACAACGGCATCACTTGGATAGGTGCACCAGCCGCCGCGATATAGCTTCAAGTATGTTGAAATCGACGTTAAACCCCAATCATTTCATAAAAAACTAACGAAACAATTCAAAAAGAAAAGCTAATACGGTAAATGCTGATTTGGAAAAAAATGTCCCACTTATCAAATACACTCCTCAAAACTCCTTAGCGGCCACTTGCCTTTTTGGTCATATATTATAAACGCCGCATGGTTTCAACTCGTTTTTGCTTGAATAATGTAGCCAAATCATTTATGAAGTCAACAAGAGAAAACACAGTGAAATAATTCAACAAGAAATGTTTTAAAGTTAAACGAAAGTAGGAGTACCCTCGATTTCAAAGTTAACATTGGTGGGTGGGGTATTTTTGACATTTCTTGTAAGGATAAGGACTGTGTAGAACGTTTTGGCATTTCTTACTAATTTTAGGAGTCCACAGGCCTTGTACCACTGATATTAGTACAAAAGATTGATAGGCGTTGCGTTTTTCAAGTATCGAAAAATTCAAATTTTCTTAAAAGTGTCAATTTTGTGACTTTTGAAATTGAGGGTACATGTTTTTAATTCCGTATTTAGGACTTACTGATGCATAATTCTACAAAACAATTGATAGGATGATGACTGAATGGCCACTCTTTTGAAAGACAATGTTCACATTTCAAGATAAAAGCGGAAAATGTGTGAAAAAATGGAAAATGTAAGGTGGCCGCTTAGAACTTTTGAGTAGTGTATGTCAAGGCAGATCTTATGAGTACATTTGCCAAGGTGATCAAAGACGTTTACAAATCAAGCGAAAAGGGGTCATCTAGGAACCCCATACATTTTTTTAGAAAAAATGCGAGGGTCCAAGATTGGTCAACCAGAAGGCATATTCCGTAAATAATAATAAATGGATGTAGAGTAAACATTATAGATTTAAAAAAATATCGTTTTTTAGCGAAGAGTTTAGACGCTAGTCAGTCTGCGCAGATCGCGCAGTCTGACCAGGGTCGACTCTTTCCGCACTTACCAGAGGGTCTGTTTTTGCGTGACGGGTTAATCACAAGCACAATTCCATTTCTACTACTGGAATTGAATTTTTGTAACTCTGTACTTTCATTCCTCCCCGGGGGCGTATTAATATCAGTCTTAGGTATCATAAAACTCATATACAAGAATGAAAGAAAATATGATTTTCTTTCCTGTCTTCTTGGGAGTGGAATATTGAAAAAATAGCTTTTTTAAGCGAGATTTATTTAGATATATATATTTAGTATTATTATTTGAATTTTTCATAAAAAAATTTTTTTCAAACCTATTTATTCTAAGTAAAGAATTATTGAAAATTGCTACTTTACATTTTTATACGCCGCCGGAGGCGGACATATATTGGCGTCATCTTCTCCGTCTGTCCGTCCGTCCATCCGTCCATCCGTCCGTCCGTCCGTCCATCCGTCCGTCCATCCGTCCGTCCGTACGTCCGTCCACTTTTCTTGTCAACGCAACTCCTCCTAAACTACTGGCTGGATCTTCTTGAAACTTGGTCAATATTATCACCTCAATTGGTAGATGTGCATGAAGGAAGGATTTTACGGTTCGTTGATTTTTGCCTGAGTTATGCCCCTTGATAACTTAGTCTCTGGGTCCACTTTTCTTGTCAACGCAACTCCTCCTAAGTTTCTGGCTGGATCTTCTTGAAACTTGGTCAATGTAATCACCTCAATTGGTAGATGTGCATGAAGGAAGGATTTTACGGTTCATTGATATTTGCCTGAGTTATGCCCCTTGATAACTTAGTCTCTGGGTCCACTTTTCTTGTCAACGCAACTCCTCCTAAGTTTCTGGCTGGATCTTTTTGAAACTTGGTCGATGTTATCACCTCAATTGGTAGATGTGCATGAAGGAAGGATTTTATGGTTCGTTAATTTTTGCCTGAGTTATGCCCCTTGATAACTTAGTCTCTGGGTCCACTTTTCTTGTCAACGCAACGCCTCCTAAGTTTCTGGCTGGATCTTTTTGAAACTTGGTCTATGTAATCACCTCAATTGGTAGATGTTCATGAAGGAAGGATTTTACGGTTCATTGATTTTTGCCTAAGTTATGCCCCTTAAAACTTAGTCTCTGGGTCCACTTTTCTTGTCAACGCAACTCCTCCTAAGTTTCCGGCTGGATCTTCTTGAAACTTGGTCAATGTTATCACCTCAATTGGTAGATGTGCATGAAGGAAGGATTTTATGGTTTGTTGATTTTTGCCTGAGTTATGCCCCTTAAAAACTTAGTATCTAGGGCTCATTGAAATTGCAGCCTTTTGAACACAAATCCTCCTTACTTTTTGTCTTTATTTAAATGAAACTTGGTCAATGTCATCACCATAATTTGAAGATGTACATGGATCAAGGATTTTATGGCTCATTTATTTCCCTGAATTATGCCCCCTTAAAACTTAGTGCCTGGGGCTTATTGAAATTGCAGCCATGTGAAGGCAACTCCTCCTATCTTTTTGTCTTGATTTAAATGAAACTTGGTCATTTTCAATTTGGTTCTGTCAAAATAAGTAGTGTCTACAATTATTTCTGTGAAACAGCAGCAATGTGGCGGCGTATTTTGTGACGATGGCACTCTTGTTAAAATAAAGCAAGGAAAACCTGTTAGTAATAGTAAGGAATTCTTGGTCTTTTATCCTTTTCTAATGTCGTCTTGTAGCCAATTAAAACTTTTACCTTAATGTGCACGAAATTGAAATTGACATTTTTTTCTCTCTTTTTTTTTCAAATAGTTATACACGTAAACGTTTTTAATTGTTTATAAAACAAGAGGTCCAAGAGGGCATGAGTCGCTCCACTTGCTTTCAAATAATTATCAATGAGAAACTCAGTCAGATAACGAAGTATACAAGGAAATTTGTGAAGATGCCAAAAAACGGACAGAAAAGCCGGTTAAAGTATAGGCTAAACATTATATGGAAAGTCGTTTCAAAATATATACAAATATTGATTCTCAATAGAAAAAGTTCTTTTTTTTTATAAGATAGATATGTCTTGATGGATTTTTAACAATGAAACAATACTATGTAAAGCATAGGAAAATTGATGTGAACATAATTATGCCCCGCCAGGCCACACCCATAAATGGACCAATCGAAATTCTGACTGGAGGAAATATACCCAAGGAAGATTTTCTTGTTAAGTTTGTGGGTCAATCAGAATTTCGTGAGCAACTTTAGAGAATAATTAGAATTAAGAATTAATAGTGAAAATAAGCCCCTGCCCCCCCCCCCCCCTGCCACGCCCATATTCGGGGGGCGGGAGGATCCAAATTTTATTAAGAAATTTAGAGGAGGGTCACCCAAGGACCTTCATACTAAGTTTTATTGAAATCAAGCCATTAGTTGGGGAGGAGAAGATTTTTAAAAATATTATAGTAAAAATAAGCCCTCACTCTCACCCTCTTGCCATACCTATATTTTCGGGTCAATCAAAATTTCTTGAACAAGAAGAGGGTCACAAATCAAACTTTCTTGTCAAGTTTCATTGCGATCGGGCCAATGATTTGGGACGAGAAGATCTTTAAAGTTTTTATAACCAAATTAGGCTCCATACCCTACAACGACCATATTTTAATCTAAATTTCTTGAACAACTAAAGAAGACCGTCACCCAAGGATAATTCAAGTTTGAATCGAGCCAATTGATTCCCAGGGTAATTATAAGAATAGGGGTTTTATTTATCTTTTTTTCTTACGCATATTGATATTTTCCACAACAAAAGGTCAATTACCTTTATTTAAAAAAAAAACTTCCCGACAAATGTAACGCCAGGAAACCAAATCCGCATTCAGTTTGTGACAAATACATTTAACAACATCGTGAAATAAACATGGTGAATGGTTTTGGAATGGTAATGAATGAGTTGAAGGAGGGACTTTTGATCGATCTTCAAAGTTGCCATAATGTTATCGATCATTTCGTCCTTTTGTATAATCCACGATTTTCCCCTGGCAGGGCGGAGCCTATGTAATGGATCATTGCACTTAAGGCTAGGGTGAATCAGCTTTTATTTCAAATAACTTACTTCTACAGAGAGTCAACATAAATATAGTTCCGCAAGAAAGAGTGAGGTTCGAGAAACCGTTATCTCCTATTATTTTCAATGTAAAATTGATCTTTGATCACTCACTTGAAATTGCAGGTCTATAACTTGAGAACTTAAATCATAGGTTGGTAACCAAACCCTCGCTGAAGTTACGAGACTTTGGTAACCAACTAATGAAATGTGTTCACTATATCTAAGCACGTGAATCCTTTTGATTTTAGTTTAGAGTTATACAGTTATTTGCACGCGTTCACGATTATTGCTGTCTTACTTTTCAATGAACCCAAAATATTTGTGAGTTGACTGGCCAAATTACGTAACTGCTAAGCCCCGCCCTGCCAGTTCATTAATAACACAGAAAACCAAATTAGCGGCAATATTTCACCTGCCTTTAATAAAATCTACGGACTTTTTTAAAGTTATGTCCTCACGGAAAATAACTCGCTTTAAAAATCAACACCAGCCATTAAGTGTTCGCCGAAAATATAAATGGAGGCCATTTGTATTTTTGGCCAAAATTTTATATGCAAAATTAAGGCTTTTCTTTATACAAAGTCAACTGAATATGTTATAAAATGTATTGAAAAGGGGAAATGAAGATGTTTTTGGTAAAAATATTTGCAAAGAATGCTTTTATAGCTGAAAACAGAGTTCCACATTGCACTTTCGCATTTGCATCCATTTGAAAGATATACCGATGCATTTGGGACAAAAACTTGCAGACGTCAACTGGAATATCCAGAGTACAATCAACGAGGCTTACTTTTGGCTAAAATGCCTGTGGGAAAGATATTTCAGCGTTGAAAGACACGTGTTTATTTTCAAGGAAACATGGCAGCCTTTTTTACAACAACAAAACATGTAAACAAAGATGTTTTAAGGAATTGCAACGATCGTATTCCTTGAAAGCCAAACGTGACCGTCTATTATCACTCTTGGGCATTTCTACTTTAAAAATGAGACTAAATTTACCTTGATTTCTACTTAGAAATCTGTTTTTCTCAGCTGTCAAATAAAAACACTGCCGTGGGAAATTTGTTATGAACCGCTTCACCGAAAAAGAGATAAAAATATCACTCCTCTAAAAAAAATAGAGTGGGACCTTTCATACTTATTTGAGAGCAATGTAAAACGGCCTGAAGTCAAAACGGCCCAAAGTCAAAACGACCCCAAATTCGCTAAAACCAGTCAATACCAAGTCAAAACTTTTACTCATTTGGTCAAAAAAGCAAAAATTAATTTTTTTTATGTCATATAAGAATATATACAATTAAAGGCTCGATTTATACATATACATCTTTTTTTTAATAAGATCACAAATCAAATAGCTTTATTTTTTGGTTTATTTCAATACAAATACACCTCGATTTACTTGTTTCAGTCTCTCACATTACATCTATAAAGGTTTGTTTCAAATTAAAGACCAATACCCTTATTCATATAAATGTGTTATTATTATAGTCCGATTGACTTGTATAAGGACCGGTGTTTTCACCAATTACACAAAAATACGTTGGTAAAATCTTTTGTATGTAGTAATATCTTAATTTTAGCTTAATCCAAATTAATTTTAGACTATAAATTGCTTCCAGAATGATGCTTTTGTCTACTTAGTAAATAATAATTTTTCGCATTTTCCACTCTTAAGGCTGCTAAGTAGTAAGAATATGTACACATGAACTAAAAAATTGTGTTTTTATACTAAACTTTTGACACAATAAATGACCAATTTTCTTTTGTTGGATATGCGTATTTTCATATCGACGGTACCCAATTTTAAACTAAAATATCACGTATTTTTTACCGTTCATAACCCGCTATTTACTTGTTATATCTCGTGAAAAACGCAACGATTTCGTTAAATAATCCATGATTTGATTGGTCCGAATTAGAGAGTACAGGGTTCATCCATGAAAAGATATAGGCGATTATCAATATCTTGTCAAAAGGTTCACGAACAAAGACAGGACACACTCATTCTAATATTCTTTACGAGTGAATTACACAAACATAATTAATTTTATAGAAATACTCGATATTATATATATATATATAAAAAAAAACGGCTCCTTTAAAATCATCCTCTTTTGATTCGATGCAAATTGGTACCTATTTTGAGAAAGACACTTCACTTTTCCCTTATTATAGAAACAATAAGTTGTAATAGGCCAGGAGTTTCATGTAGACGGACAGACAAAAGCATTATTTTACTTTCAAAAATCCTGAAAACATATTTTTTCATGGTAATAGATTGAAAAAAAAAGATATTATGATAAGCAAAATTTGCGCTTGAAAATTACTTTTAATTATATTGTTATTGAGTTCAAAAGACAACCCAAGTGTGGGTGGCCCTTTTTTGACGTTTCGTTTGCGAAATCTACCACTTTAATTCAAACACGAATAAAATATTGGGATTTCATACATCAGAATGAAAATATAACTTCTTTAATTGAGCTTCAGCCTTTGAGTAATTTCAATTGAACAAAGGAGATACCATCACAAGCTCTATTGTGAAATTTTGCCCTACTATTAACAAGGAATTGTGAAGAACATGTTGATAATAATGTGGTCATAATCATACTTTATATTTTGCAGCAAATCGTATAAAGAAAGACTGTGACACCAATATTTATATTGGTGAAATGAATCAAAGTCAAATTTACTACACTACAATTCTTTAATAAACGTTTAACTAAAATTTGTCTGTCTTCTTATCTTCCAAAGAAGTCTCTCCCCGCTCACCGCCCTGTGGGCGCCTTTATATACCTCTTGTATGTATACATTCCTAACAGAACAAGGTCACCTGATCTACCTACACATTGGCATGCTGCCCAGCGGCTCGCTATCTGTTGTAAATAGTTTATGACCGAATAATCAGACCACATTCAAAGACAGGTATGGTTGAGTCATTCAAAAAGGAGGCTCGCAGAGATTGAATGTTTTACATATCTAATTGGTATATTCTCTATAACACCAGATATTTATTTAAAGAGTACAGGTTTAAAAGGGTGAGGCAATTCAAAAACGTTAATTTGTACTTTTTCAAAATGGAAAAAAAAGTAACACTTAATTTCGTTAATGTTTCCTATTTTCTTCTGTAAAATCGAAGGACACTTAATACAACTCCATGGAGGACACCTTTTCCGTATGATAATATATGCACTCTAAATATATACTCTGTACTCTTTTTATAAAACACTTTATTAACAATAGGTTTATATAAACTCTGTACTCTTTTTATAAAACACTTTATTCAAAACAGTTTTTTTTTTTAGGATTAAATTGACTGTTATCAAATGTCATCTTATTATCCGGTATTTCAAGCGTTTAAGCCTGTTGTCTTGATTATAAATAATGTTTGAAAATGCAGTAATAAATTATCTTTTATCAAAACCGTTTTCCGCTTGACAAACGAAGAGCTAAGTTTTGGGGATTAGAAACTATGCGTTTTATTAATTTTGAGAGGGAAATAGAGAGAGAAAGAAGAATAGAGAAGAGAGTCAAGTTTCTTCAAAATTATAATAATTACTAATCTGAATATCAAAAGTCAACCTTATTCAAAAAAATCTGGGTAGAAACTGTGTATTCAAAATCTTTAGCATATGATACTTTATTTATTAAGCTCCAATAAAAACCACGAAAGTCATAAATTCCGTTCTTTCCCTTTCTTCAGTTTAAACACGCTACCCTGGTACGTGAGATGACCAATCAAAGGCCTCAATACATTTTGACCAATGAAACGAGAGGAAGCAACGGACCAATGGTGTCAATGCTTACTTTAGGATCTAGTATCGATAAATGAGGACAGGCTAGCCAGTCTAAATTATAATGGGCCTACTTTTTGCACAAGAACAAAAACCGGAAGTGTAGTTGGGTTTTTCCGCGAAAAGGTGAAAATCGAAGAAAACCTGGAAAATCAAAAGCTTAATCGATAGATCAAGGTAGTTTTTGCCATTTTTCTGTTCATTACATCATTCCCTATACGCAGGCAGAAGGAAACGCCAAATAATTTGAGTTAAATCAATAAAATCAGCCAATTTTGTTAATTTACGCTAAACGTAGATTTCACGTGATGTTTTTACAACAGAAATCTTTCAAATAATCTTACCTATGGAGACCAAAAGGAACCATACGTATATCCACTATATTTTGATAGGTATTTTTTATTTATTTTGGAAATATCAATCAAAAATCAAAGTTAATCATATAGTTTTGATATTCATCTTCCTCTTTAAAGCGAAATTTAATGGTCCCGATGCACTGGTAACAGGTAAAAATTAATTCAACAACTTGAAATGTTCAGACATAGTATTAACTTGGTCACCATATGTTATGAAGCGGTCTACTTTCTTTTTATGAATGAAATATCATTTGGCGTGGGAATAGTAAAAGTAAACAAACTCTATGTCTGCCATTTGCAAATTATTTTTCTGGAGTTGGTCATTTTCAGATGCAAAATGTGAGTTATGTGAAATGTTTATGCAAAATTTAAGCCTCCTTCATTGTTCTTTAGCTTTTCCTCTACATGTAGACATTTCTTGTTTTATCTATTGTGCAACTGAATCTTTAGTTGAACGCAAATAGAAAATGTTATATAAATGTGTCATATTTTCATGCTTTAAAGACACGTTTTGATATTTTTTTCTACATATCCAAACTATTTTGCATTCTTTAGTAATATTTTAAAGCTACTATATCAGTTTTGGTCCAATAGATTACTTTGTATGAGTTTTTAATTTCATGTCCATTGACTCAGTTTCTGTGAATTCAAATCGCGGTAAACCCTTAAATCGTGCAATTATTTAATCGAATTGATTGAATGCTGACGATTTTTGAACGATTTCAAACTTTTTATTAACTATTTCGGAGCGTTTTTTGACATATTAGAGTGAGAATTATCAAATTAATTCTTTGTCATTCTGTTTGTGAATCACCACACTGTATGTTATCCAATGCGATGGTTTAATAAAGAATATGTTATGTTATGTTAGAAATGGGTGATTGGAGCGCTGAGCGAGTGATTTGATTTTTTTTTATATCGAGATGAATGTCAATTTAACGATGTGGTACACTGTATTTCCTTCGTATAAATAAGAGAACCACTCGTCGCTCACCTGAGTTTTAATTGTGCAGTAGGCGTCATCCAAGAAACATTCTAACAAAGATTCGCTGAAAGGGCTAAATATCGAACGCGGAGATGTCTATAAATACGAAAGTGAAAAAATGCCCCTACCTGCCGCAGCCTTATTTATTGGCCTATAATTATTCATAGAACACACTGGAAAAGTATATTTAATATTGACCCGGAAAGGATGTAATTGTAGTACTGGTGCACTTGAGAAATACCGGGAATCTATTGATAGGCGTTCCAGCCACATCGATATAACTATAAGAGTGTTGAAAGCGGCGTAAAACCCCATTCAAACAAACTAACAAGACAACTTTTGACCCACCAGGCGAAATGAGTCCATCAGTGAATTATGAAAATTACTGGCATTGGCCGGGCTATGCGTAGTGTCCCGAGTCGAAACATTTCGTAATTAACATATTCCTCTTATTTCTAGAATAGTTCATTTAATTCCAAAATGAATCAATTTTGAATTCCGCCTGTTAGTCTATCTCTTCTTGAGTTAATCCTTTCTTCGGAAACTCAAATCGAGCTTTTCCCATATGGTTTATTTTCGCTTCACTGGTCTCGGGTTTCATTTGATTGATCGACATGCCGTAATTGTCGCTGAAAGAACCGATTGACTAATCTGATTTTTATCGCAAGTGCTAGTTTAACCCTCAGTCACAGTAAAGTAGTGGACCCGTTTTAAGGTAGAGGACCCGTAATAGTTTTGCAACGTCTCTGAAGGAATGAAATTTAACAGTGTTAACCGAGGTTTCCTAATGATTTTCATTAGGAAACCTCGGTTAACATTGTGAAAGATTATATGGTTCGAAATGTTGCCAAACTATTACGGGTCCACTACCTTGAATGATATATATTTCAAAGATTTCTCCTTTACTTTGTTAAGATTCTATAAGATGTGTGTTTGTATTTCTATGTAAAATATGTATATTCTACTGTTTAAGCTACAAACGGTTTGAATGTTTAATGCTAATAAGATTACATGATAGTCTCTTATGTTATTTAACAGTGTTAACCGAGGTTTTCTAATGATAGGGAATCTCGGACAACGTTGTGAAAGATCATGAGTTCAGAAATGTCGTGGAACTGTTACGGGTTCACTACCTTGAGTCAAAAATGGGACTGACTATCACTGTCCTACTCACAAACACACCTCGCTGACGTTCGGCTCGGTCCCACATTTAGGCCGCACAGTCTGACTTCAATCCAGGCTTTCAGACCTCTTTCAGTGGTCCCTTTTTAGCATAAAAGATATATTTTGAAAGGGATTTTTCTATTCAGACTTTTTAATATCTTTTACTGTGAAATTCCACGTCCTCGAGAAATATTATTTTACAGATTTGTAATATCAATAATACTACGGAAATATGTCGTAAGCCTATCAAATTTCAAATGCGTATTTGAGAAAAATTGAGGTTTCTTTTAAGAACTTTATTATTAATTTCAAAAATATTTTGAAACTTAAGTTTCAGATTTTCACAATAATTTCAGCAATAATTTTTAAATTACTTTTCTCGAAATGTAAATGTTAATGGAAGTCAATAAAGTCTTATCGGAGTTAATAGAAATCTCATATAATTCTGCAGGTACTCCTCTCATCTATCTTGAAAATGAAGCTCGTCTCGGTTAAAACCTTTAAAAATCAGTCCCTCGGCGCTCCAATTATTCATTCCGAGTACTTACTGCAATCACTCGAAAACGCTCCGAATTCGTTCAAAACGCTTCTAAATCGTTCAAAATAATCAATATTTTCGTCTGCTTTATTAAACAATTGCGTGATTTCAATGGTTGATGATGATTTTAAGCGCTTTATTTGTCCATAAAGACAAATTAGAAAGTTCGTAGATATTGTTAAAGGGAGATTATAAAAAACGATAATCCTGTCCAATTTGGACGAAACTAGCGATATGTTATAACTCGCTCTACACGCGCATTCGCTATCATTCTAAAACCATTCCAAAATTATTTAACTTGTCTATTTTACAATGTTTTTAACTTCATGTGTTTATTTATTACGCATTTTATAACTCTATTACGCTATTACGCTATTGTGACTTGTGATTACAGTACATTTATATAAAATCGACGAGTCGAAATTCTAACATTTGACCTCGTGACGTCATTTTTGACACCATTTGACGCAATTTTTAATTTGACCTAGAATTCAAAGAGATGATCATTCTGAAGAAATTTCAGAATGATTGAGAAAAAAATATAGCTTCTAGAGTGTCTACAAGGTTTTTCTAAGATTGGACCTAGTGACCTAATTTTTGACCCAATTTGGCCCGATTTCGAACTTGGTCTAGATTTAATCAAGACGTTCATTCTGAATAAATTTCAGAATGATTGAGCAAAGAATATAGCTTCTAGAGTGTCTTCAAGGTTTTTCTAAAATTTGACTCCGTGACCTCATTTTTGACTCCACTTGACCTATTTTCAAATTTGACCTAGAAATCACCAAGACATTCATTCTGATAAGTTTTCAGGTTGATTGGGCACAAAAATATGGCTCCCAGACTGTCTTTAAGGTTTTTTTTTTTAAATTTGACCCCGTGACCTCATTTTTTACCCCATTTGACCCAATTTCGAAGTTGACCTACATTGTATCAAGACATCCATTCTGACCATTTTTCAGAATGATTGAGCAAAAAATAAGGCTTTCAGGGTGTCTACAAGGTTTTTCTGAGATTTGACCTCGCGACTAGACATTCTTTCTGATAAATTTTCAGGTTGATTGGGCAAAAAACATGGCTCACAGGCTGTCTGGAAGGTTTTTCTAACCGATTTTCTGACCAATATTCAGAATGATTTAGCAAAAAAAAATATGTCTTCTAGAGTGTCTACAAGGTTTTTCGAAGATTTGACCCCGTGACCTCATTTTTGACCCCATTTGTCCCAATTTCAAATTTGACCTTGAATTCATCAAGACATTCATTCTGATAAGTTTTCAGGTTGATTGGGCAAAACATATGGCTCCTAGACTGTCTTTAAGTTTTTTTAAGATTTGACCCCGTGACCTCATTTTTCACCCCATTTGACCCAATTTCGAAGTTGACCTACATTGTATCAAGACATCCATTCTGACCATTTTTCAGAATGATTGAGCAAAAAATGAGGCTTCCAGGGTGTCTACAAGGTTTTTCTGAGATTTGACCTCGCGACCTCATTTTTGACCCAATTTGACCCAATTTCATATTGACCTAGAACTTATCAAGACATTAATTCTGATAAATTTTCAGGTTGATTTGGCAAAAATATGACTCCCAGACTGTCTACAAGGTTTTTCTAAGATTTCACCCTGAAACCTCATTTTTGACCCCATTTGTCCCAATTTCAAATTTGACCTAGAATTAATTAAAACATTCATTCTGACCAATTTTCAGAATGATTGAGCAAAAAGAATAGCTTCCAGAGTGTCTACAAGGTTTTTCTAAGAGTTAAACCCGTGACCTCATACTTCACCCAATTTGACCCAATTTCAAGTTTGACCTAGAATTTATCAAGACATTCTTTCTGATAAATTTTCAGGTTGATTGGGCAAAAAAACATAGCTCACAGACTGTCTGCAAGGTTTTTCTAAGATTTGACCCTATGAACTCATTTTTGACCCCACTAGACCGAATTTAGAACTTGTCTGAGATTTCACTAAGACCATGACCTAGATTTCATCAAGACAAAGATTCTGACCAATTTTCTAGTAGATTGAACAAAACTTATGGCTTCTAGAGTGTCTACAAGGTTTTTCTAAGATTTGACCCCGTGACCTCATTTTTGAGCCCATTTGACCCAATTTCGAACTTGTCTGAGATTTCACCAAGACAATCATTCTGAATAAATTCCAGGTTGATCGGGCAAAAAATGTGGCCTCTAGAGTGCCTACAAGGTAAATGTTGACGACGCACGACATACGACGGTCATCACTCGATCACAAAAGCTCACCTTGAGCACTTTTAAGTCGAGAAAAAAAATGTACGAATTTTTAGTCAAATATGGAAACAATAGGAGCGTCGGTATTTGGTGAAGTTTGTCTATCCCGAATTTTCAACAAGGGCTTAACATTGACGAGTCATTGAGTGCATCCATCGAATCCAACCCTGCATTTAGAATGACAAAACAATGCCGACTGTTATCGAATTGAACCTTACGTGAAAAGCGGGATATAGCTTGCAAATAGTTTGAACTATTTTGTCATCGTGAAAGCAGGGATTGCTCGTCGGATTTTCATTCTAAAGGTACCGGGTTCGATTCCCGATTCTTCGTTTCCAACTATTTGTCTTCCACCAATGGGCTTATAATCGTAGACCTATGTGGGATATCAGATGAAAGCTTGAAAAGGATGAAATGGTAGTACTGATAAGAGAAATACATATACCAAGAATCCATTGTTAGACAATCCATCCGCCGCGATAAAACTGAAAAGTTGTTGAAGGCGGCGTAGAACCAAATTCACACAAAAGTATGAGAGGAAACGACAAAACCGACAATTCATATAACCTAATGAAATCATTAAGAAACCACGGTTAACACTGTTAAAATTAATGAATACTGAAACTTGGCGGAACTATATCGGTTCTACTACGTTAAGAACCGAGAAAGGCTATTCGAGGAAGAGCTAGGGGCATTAGAACCCAGATCTTCTTGTATGCCCTCTCAATCTCTCGTGGTCCATTCACTAAGAGCAGGGATGAGCCTAAGGCAGACTGGTCAGAAATGGTGCGTTGTATTACCACGTGAATCATATCTAATGCGAGTGTTAATATTGGGCCGTTAGCCAGCGCCTTGCTTTTCAGAAGGTTGTTATTCCGAAAAGTTTCTTCTCGGATCAGCCAGAGAAATAATCAAGTAATAATCTAGCGTTATTTCTTAATAATCCAACGAAAAGAAAGACATAAAATTCATAATTTGTGACAAAAAGAAAATTAGTAATTAATACAAGATCTATATTTTGTGTTAATGCATTTATTTAAATTCTAATTCTAAGACAAATCTCAGTGCTAAACGACAAAAGGTTATCCTTTTCTAACCTCGGGAAAAGATTTCATTCATTTAGCTCGACAAAATTTGATTAAAAGTCGAGCTCAATCAAAATCTCGATTGGGCTATCTAATAGTTCATAGTGACATGAAGTATAGCATAGACCACTGTGTGAACAACTACAGCTATATTTGGCGAGTGGCTATAATGAGCGGTTCATGTGGGTGAGAGAGGCTTACAGTTAGAGGCATCGTGAAATTGACACTCATACCATTCGGAACCATTTTAAAACGCTCACTCATCGCTCTTTGAAAGAATGAATGAATGATTAAATGAATGAATGATTAAAAAAACCTCACACCATTCAGAAACTTGTCAATTTCCCCATGTTTCTAACTATAGTAAGGATGTGGACCCACCCTGGACATACTGCAGGTAACATGTTCCCTTTTAGTGTGAAGGGGCACATGGTCTATTATAGCGTAAGGAATTCACATTTGTTTACGTTTCTTAACAAGCAGAGTGCCTTGTACAAATGTAGGACCTCCCGCATAAAGGCGCCATATGAGAAAGACTGAAAGAAATATTCTTAAAAGACTGAAAGAATTTCACGGAGTAGCCAGGGTCATAACTATTGTTCTCAACATATTTCCTGAACCGAGAAAAAACATTCTGCCTCACTGCAGTCAATCTTGTACGTGCGACGAAGTCTATTAAGGGACCATTTTTTATAAAACTTATTGTTACTGAATCCTATGTTGTAAAAACTAACAAGATTGGTCCCATTGAGACGATTCTCTTGAGATTTCTCAAGAGAATCGTCTCAATGCGACCAATCTTGTACGAAAGACCGGTGGTGACTTCTTTTATTCACACTTCACGCTTCACACTTCAAAAATATTTTCTTTGAAATGTGAACTCTGAAGCGTGAACTGGAGGTGACATTTCTTGAATTCGAACTTCACACTTCACGCTTCAAACATAATATCTTTGAAGTGAGAAGTGTGAAGTGTGAACTTTGAAGTGTGAGGTGTGAACTTTGAAGTGTGAAGTGTGAGGTGTGAACTTTGAATTGTGAAGTATGAAGTGTGAACTTTGAAGCGCGAAGTGTGAACTTTGAAGAGTGAACTTTGAAATGTGAACTGTGAAGTGAGAACTGTGAAGTGTGAAGTATGAAGTGTGAACTTTGAAGTGTGAAATGTGAACTGAGAAGACTGAAGTTGGAAGTGTGATCTTTGAAGTGTGAAGTTTGAAGCGTGAAGTGTGAAGTGTTAAGTATGAAGCGTGAACCTTTAAGTGTGAAGTTTGAAGTGCGAAATGTGAACTGTGAAGTGTGAGCTTTGAAGAGTGAAGTTTGAAGTGTGAAATGTGAAGTGTGATCTGTGAACTGTGAAGTTGAAAATTTTCAAACTTGCCATATAAACTTCCCAGTTTACAGTTCACATTTCAAACTTCACACTTCAAAGATCACACTTCAAACTTCATACTTCTTACTTCACAGTTCACACCTCACACTTCAAAGTTCACACTTCATACTTCACATTTCACAGTTTACACTTCAAACTTCAAAGTTCATACTTCACTCTTCAAAGTTCGCACTTCACACTTCAAAGTTCACACTTCATACTTCACACTTCAAAGTTCACACTCAACAGTTCACACTTCACAATTCAAACTTCACACTTCAAACTTCACACTTTACATTTCATAGTTCACACTTCACACTTCACATTTCAATAACATATGTTTCAAGTTTGAAGCGTGAAATATGAATAAAAGAAGTCACCACTTGTCATTCGTATATTTAATCAAAATCATGTTTCTAATTTGTAAACGAAAAAGGGTATTTAGCGACCATTTTCTTCAACAACCGCTCTTTGGTGGTACCGTTCTTGGTCGCGTAATAAAAGATCTACTGTTTCTATCATTTTGTGATTTCCCTTCGCGGGATTTATTTAGTTATTTTTTTTTCAACATTCGTATATTATAAGTAGAGCCGTCGAAATGTCTTTTTATGGGATTACTACAAATATTGTCGTTGGACGAAAGACTTGTCTTGATAAAGCGGTAGGTACGGCATTATGGTTGTCCAACGGCTATAAATACAGTCGATATTGCTCAAGCAACCACTTCCATTAAGTGATCACTTTCAATAAGTGACTACAATTTAAAGTCCATTCGTCGTAAGTAAAATCTATGAAAAGGCTGCCATTCTTGAACTTTTTTTTTAATTTTTTTTAATTATGTGGTTGGAACCCATAACAGTCTTATCATTGAAAGGATTTTATTTTGGTTCGAATATAATATGATTCAGTAAGAATCATGCGACAATCAATGTGTGACCCCTCAAGCGAAAAGGGGCAATCTAGGAAATGCTTAAAGTGTCGATCCTTGAATACTGCTCGGATTGTGCAGACTGACTATAGGATCGAAACATTTCGCGCTTCACTAATTTTCTGGACTTAGAATAATTATTCTGCCTCCCTATAAAAGAATTTCTGAAATGTGACAACTTGTTGACATGTTCTAGAACCAAACTCTTTTTCAAGTGTTCATTTTATAAAATTTCCAGATGGTCCCTTTTCGCATGACGGTTCACTTACATGCTAAAAAAATAATTGTTTTTCTCAATCATGAATTATCGCTTAATGCCAGAAGTTTTGTATTTCAGAAAAGTGTTGTTTTTTTTCGTTTTTTAACGTTGAAATAACTATTAAATAAAACAAATTCGGTCAATATGCCAAAGCAGAAATTTCGAGTCAATTATAGAATTTTACAATATCATATATTTTAAATGCAACAATTTTCTTATTCTTAAAAAGATATTTGGTAACTATAAAAAGAAAATTTTCAAAAATGTCAATTCACGAAAATTAACAGCTTAGCATATATGTGGCTTTGAAGGAAATGCCACGATGTACTTTGAAGTCCAAGTCCTGCCATGAAAAATTCCGTACTATCTCCCAGTTAAGTGTTGCTTTATTTCTTAAAGTTGGCAATATCATTAAATTGCCTTTTTTGATGTTGTTGAATGTTGCTAAATGAAATTTTCTAAAGACCAAACTATATTTAGCACTGCGTTGATAACACTCTATTTGATCATTTTACGCTGAAGTTTTATTTAACCATATCTCATGGATGGAATGGAGTTTCCTGCTTGGCTCTGCTCTTTCGGCACCAGCATAGTTCCCCATGACGCAAGCCGAGTTTGTCGTGACGTAATGGGTCGATTTAAACGGTAGAGTGATTTCTTTATTTTTTCCTGAAACGAGTCTCTATACGGAGAAATGGATCCATATTCCTTTTCGAACAATGCTGGATAGAGAGAGCTGAGTAACAGGTCGCTAGATAAGGATCGGTTGAATCTTCGTCGTACATCTACTTTGTCTTCACCTAGTGATGACGTCATGAATAACGTCACGACAACGATCAGAACATGTGGCGTTGATTTCATTGTTTAGTCTGAAAATAGAAATAATATTTTGTTAATTTAAAAAAAAATATTTTAGCTATGTCAATCAAGATTCTAATGGATTGAAAAATTTGTTTCATTCCCGAATGAAAACAATTTTGACTACACAGCTTTTTTATAAGCTTGCGCATATGGTAATCATATGAGAAATTTGTCTCATACTGGAGAAATCTTTACATATTTGCATCAAAACATTAAATCTACAGACATGAAGAGAGGATGCTACTTCTAATTCGTGGTTTAGGATTTCAATTTCATACCTCCGTGAAAAAATCTATTCCCCTGTTAGTGATGAGATTTATATACTACAGAGAAGTCCATTTGAAAATAAAATAAAAATTAAAGCAGACAGTGACGGGGCTCCGTAGCCTACCGTCTTAGACAAGTTCTTTTTAGTAAAAATAATAATAATAATAATAATAATGATAATAATAATAATAATAATAATAATAATATCTTTATTTTGAGAAGGTAAAACATAAAGACATCAAATTCAACCAACAATGAGATAGAAAAGCTTCTTTCAATCCCAAACTCTTACCCTTTCCTGTACTCAAGCACACCCATCGACTCCTTCTCACATTCTCGATCACTTAATCGCTCACTCATTCACTCACTCGCTTACTCACTTAATCAATATCATTATAATAAAACAATAATCATGGAAATTTTCATACAGTAAATAGAGTATGATATACTATTGATACAATCTCGTACGGACAGACACACATGAAATTTGAATGCACCTATTTCTGGACGGTTCAATAACGATATAATTATATATTTTGTTGGTCAAGTAAATAACTCTTTATTCTCTTTTTGAAACTGTAAATTGTC